>PVLC010001866.1:0-33197 GCA_004027655.1 Graphiurus murinus | reverse complement strand
ACCTGTCATTCTGGCATGGAGCATTGGAGCATATGTGTCCATCTGTCCTGGCAGAGAGACTGGCCACCTTCTGCCTGCTATTCCCCAGCTCCCAACGGTGCTGCCTTAAGGTAGTGCTCAGAACAGAGGGAGGTGATTCTCAAGCTTAGATGCCTTGGACCCCATCACACGGGGGCATCCAAGAGGACAAGGCTCTTCTTACCTTATTTGCCTTTGAAATATTGTGTCTCTGTGCTTGTTTAATTGACTTGACCTTGATGTCTCACCTTGGTCTGGTACCAGGACTCAGCCTCTGCCCGGCTGCGATTGGCAATGTCCTCATACTGGGCCTTGACCTCGGCGATGATGCTGTCTAGATCCAGGCTGCGGTTGTTGTCCATGGACAGGACCACAGAGGTCTCAGAGATCTGAGCCTGAAGCTGGGCCAGCTCCTGTGATTGAGCCCAAATGGGAGATCTGAGGTGAGGCATGTGTGCATGCCTGTGTGTGTGTGTGTGTGTGTGTGTGTGTGTGCACATGTATGTGTGTTGGGAGACTGTCACCAGCCCCAGACTCTGGCATGGAGAGTTTTACACTTTGGGGTGATGTTCCTTGCCTAGCTCTGAAAGCGCAGGAAAAGACATCAGGGAGTTTACTGAATTTAGAGCTGCTCATCTGCTCTTCTGCAGGGCAGCACAGGTAACTAGCCAGAATTCTGCAGAAGCCACTCCCATTGCCAAAGGAGCACACTTTGCTGTGGCTGTCAATGTCTTGGTGTCTCATGCTTTGACAAAGCACTGCATAAAGACATCATCTTAAGAAAGAAATCTGAGTCAGAAGGAGCCAGGAAACTCTGCTATTGTCCTCATCCTGTTTCCCAACTTTGCTGCTCCTGCTCCTCATCAATGGGGGAAAAATTAGCTTGAAACAGCAGAAAGACCATCAGACTGAAAGATCTAATCTGGCTCTGCAGAACAAGTTTAGATAGCATCTCTGCAGAGAGGCTAATCACAATGTTGGCCTTGCATGGCTGCTGTGAAGGTTTAATAATGTCCATATAAGATGGTTTTTGAACAGTAAACCGACAATTAATTTGTTAGCAATCTTTTTTTCCAGAATCACCCAAAGCAGCGGTTCTCTACATGTGACCTCAGGCAGGAGTGCCCTGGGAGAGCCACATGCCAGCCCCTGGCTGGCTTGAGTCCGAGCTGGTGCGTTAACAAGATCCCAGGAGATCCTAATGCTTTGGAGTCTGAGGATGGCTGGGGTAAAGCACAAATCTAAACAAAGACATCCCTTGGCCCTCTGTATTGCTGGCGGGTTCATACATTTCCTGTCTTAGCAAAGTACTATTGTATTGTTCTTGTGCTGTAGTTTGTTTCTCCAAACAGTTTCTCCTGCTCACTGACTTCGCTGGGGAGTCTCAGCCCAGGGGCTTGCTGGGTGGTGAGCTAGTTCAGAACTAGGAACCAGTATCAAACTGGTGGTCACAGTGAGGAGAGTAAGAAGAGCAAAGGACAACTTTTGTCCCATGCAGGTTGTGGGATGGTCACCGAACACACCCAAAGACTTAGAGCTGACATTCTTGGTCCTAGTATAACATGACAGGCTTCTGTTGGGCCCCAAAGGTAGAAAACCCACAAGCTGTCCCATCTGGAGAACTAACTGGATAAAGAATCCATCCCACACCCCCACCTTGACACCAACACTGTCCCACCTCCTCACTCTGCTCCAGCCACACTGGACCCTGCCTGGGGGCATTTGTACTCCCCATTCCTGCAGCTGGGACACTGCTTCCTCGCCATGCCTTCCTGGCTCACATCTTCAGTCTCATGTCACATGTCATACACTCCCTGCCTATCATCACTCCCGTTTGTCGCTTTTCTTTCTTTCTTTCTTTTTTTTTTTTTTTTGTGGTACTTAGAATTGAACCCAGAGGCAATCTATCTTCGAGCTATACCTCCAGCCTGATTTTATTTCTTATTTGGAAAAAGGGTCTCGCTAGGTTGATGAGAGTCTCACTACTTGCTGAGACTGTCCTGGAACCTGTGATCCTCCTATCTCAGCCTCCTAAGTACTGGGATTACAGGCGTGTGCCACCATGCCTGGCTTTTTCTTCATTGCCCCTCTCATCCCTGAAATGGAATAGTTATTTGTTTATCTCTCTATTGCCTGTCTCCTTGACGATAATATAAGACTTAAGACTTTAGGATATCAACTGTGTTTGCTCAGCTCTGTCTCTGCTGCCAGAGAATAGACACAAAAATGTGTCTTCAGGAGAAGCAGGCAACCGCGTTGCATGCATCCAGAAGCACCTGCAGGCTTGCTAATTGCTGCTTGATTTGCATAATTACATCATCCTGCAGCAATGCTAGAAAGAACAGCAGATTTTAGGGCTGGGCTGAGGAGCTAGGTTGCTCAGACAGTTCTGTGGGAATTACATGCAATTCAGTAAAGGGAGTCCATTCTTTTGTCTGCCCAACAAAACATGCTTGGTCCAAGTAGTCAAAGCTGAATTTTTCAACCACCCTGGGGAGCCTCATTTTCTCCCATGTAGGAGAAGCAGTGTCTGTTCCATGAATTACAACCTGCAGGGAGAAGGCCAGGGAAGGAGCCAGCAGCCTCTGTTCCCAGCTGAGGCTCCCAGCTGCCAGCCCTCCCAAGGGGGGAACACTGGGCCTTCTCACCGCCTCAAAGAAAGCCCTCAGGAAGTTGATCTCATCCATCAGGGCATCTGCCTTGGCTTCCAGCTCCACCTTGTTCATGTAGGCGGCGTCCACGTCCTGGGCACAAAACAGGCTATCACTTTGGGGTCCATCCTGCCTGGGTCAGCCAGCCACTTCTGGCTGTGCACTAGAGGGCTAGCTTCAGCCCCTGAGGGGGAGCCCGTCTCTGTTCCCAGCTAAGGGTGGCTCTTGGAGGAGGGGAATGTCCACACCACATTAGAACCAGGGTCCTCAGGCAGGTCCTCCTGCTCAGCAAGTGGCGCCATGAGAAAGGAATCCTGCGCCACCTCATGCAGCGAGGTGACCCTGTCCTGGGCTCTTGGGCTCCCACTTCCTCCCGGCTCTCCCAGTCTCTCCCTAAAACCCCTCACAGCTTCCCTCCTCCCACAGCTCTGCCTGCTTCCATCTTCACAGGCTCAGCCATCAGCGTGTTCTCCCCTCCCTCTGCCAGTTCCATCAAGCAGGGACGCCTGGACCTCTGTGACCTGACTGAGCCCTGTACTGTCCCCGAGCCTGGCTCTTGTCTCCTCACCTTCTTGAGCACCACAAACTCATTCTCTGCAGCAGTGCGCCTATTGATTTCCTCTTCATACCTGTGGGAAGCGTAGAGATAGCGGGTGTTAGGAGGGAAGGTTCTGGGAATGAGGCTGGAACTGTGGGGCTGCAGGTGGGTGGGCAGTGGTGGGTCTCCAGCGGAGACTTGGAAAATGTTCTACTGTAGCATAGCTGTCCTGGACACATATGACCCAAGATCCCAAGCCACTCCCCCCGTCAAAACAAAACCCCAACCCCAAACAACAGCAAAACAGAACCACCCCTCATAGCCTGGCTCCTAGAATACTTGGGTTGCCTAAAGGAGCCTGCATGCTTCCATTTATTTATTTATTTTTTCCAATGGATTTGCCTCAACATGAACAGAGGCAGCAAGGGGAAGAACAGGAAGAACAGTAAGAGCTGGCAGCTCTTCTGCACCCCGTGAAGCTCTCATGCCCCTCACTGTTCTCAGCCACCTGAACACACCTACGAAGCAGTCTTTAGGCTAACAGAGGAGTCACCACCTCCCACAGTTGTGTCATTCTTTAGTTTCCCCCCCAGACAGCAACCCCTCCTGCCCCCAGGGGCATGTGGAGGCACCACCTCCCACCTCAGGGATCTCCGAGAAGGAAGCTTTGCTTCTGCTTCAGGTGACAGACTCCCCACCTGAGCCGTCTATGCACTGGCAAATCCCACTCTCTCAGCTGTGCTGGACAGCTTGGGCTGCTCTGCCGCCTCAGTTGGAACCTCTCTGAGACTCTTCCCTGTCTGTGGATGGCAGCTCTCTATTCTCTTAAAGCTGCACAAGTAGGAACACACGCTGAGTCTTGAGCAAAATCTCCCTGCTTTCATGCTGCCTCTATTGCCCAGTTGGCCTGAGGGCGTTTTTCCTGCCTTCGGGATTTCAGTGCTGTGCCCTTTTCTGTGTTTCCTGGGGAAACCAATTTGGTGTTTCTTTCTGATTCCTAAAGCTGCTTTTTTATGGAGTCTGAACATTTTTTCTTCACTTAACACAATGCAACTGTCATTGTCTTCTGTGTCTCCCAGCTTGCAGTCCCTCTGCTGCACAGGCCATCCCGGACCCACAGGACACTGCCTGCCGTTAACCGAGGGCACACACTCCAGCAGATCCCCCCAAATCCCTGTCCTGTGCCTTCCTTCTTCTCAGCTGGGTGCAGTAGTACACACCTGTTAACCCTAGTACTTGGGAGGCTGATACAGGAGGATCACAGATTTAAGACCAGCTTCAGCAACTTGGTGAGGCCCTGTTTCAAAATAAAAAATTGAAAAGGCTGGGGATAGCTCAAAGTTAGAATATCTCTGGGTTCAATCTCCAGTATCAAAATAAAAAAAAATTAACTAACTTCCTTCTCAGCCTTAAGCTTCAGTCTCCTCCAGGAAGACTTCTTGGATCAAAACACTATGTTACTCCATGTTTGCATACATATTACAGATTATCCATCCACACTCTCTTCTCTCATCTGAGTCTGTCTCATTACATACATATCTAATAAAAAATGCAATAAAACAGCTAACACTTAATGAATGACTTGCTATATGCCAGGCACTAGGTACCCTACCAAGTACCTCCCATGAAAGATTTGATTTAATGTCCTCAACTCCCTTCTGAGGCGAGTGCCCCTGCCTCTCCCTTGACAAATAAACTAGGGCTTGGAGAAGTTAAATAGTTTTCTTGAGGTCATTCAGTTAGTAAATGCCACTGACTAGATTCTACAGCGCTGTCCAGTAGAACTTTCGGCAAGGATGGAGATGCTGGGTATTTTTGTTCGTTATGTGGCAATTGAGCCCTTGAAACGTGGCAAGTGCAACTGAGGGGATGCGTTTTAAGTTTTATTTAACTTTAAAAAAATTAAATTGTCACATTGGCTAGTGGTTACTGCATTGGATAGCATGACTCTAAAACTTGAACTCTATTATACAGAGTAACCCAGATTTATCAATTTACTCATTTTGGTTGGACCAAGATAATTGGAAATCAATCAGAACAAGAAAAATAAGAAGTAGAAACAATAAGAAATAAGATAACACAATAAAATAAGAAAACACAATAAAAATAAACTCATGTCTCCAGACATGAGCATGTAAGCATACCATGAAGCTTAGTGATGTGTGTGTGTGTGTGTGTGTGTGTGTGTGTGGTCCTGGGAGAAGGTGGCAAATATGTCTTCTCTGTTCCTCCAGCCTCTTAGCCAGGAGCAGGTGAATGCATAAACAGTGTCAAGGAGCATTGGGCTTTAGTTGAATAAATGCAAGAGTAAGGTTCTCTGGGTTGAATTCTGAACTCATGAGTTGACGCTGCATAATCTTGGATAAATCAGCTGCTATCTCAGAGCCTGACTTTTCTCATCTGTAGAGTTATGAATATCTATCTCCTTGTATCTTAATCATCATCATCTAATTCCAGTCCCACCCTAAAGCCTCAATCTTCTTGACCAAGGAGTCCCAGTTCTCTTTCTACTTTTATGTTGACTTCTGATTCCTCCCCCACGTCCCAAGCGTGTGTCCAGTTTCCTATTGGACCGGGCACTTCTGGAGTGCAGAGCTTGTTTCTCCTCCCCCCACCCCGGCGTAGCCAGAGCCCCAGGAGCTGGCTAAACATCCACTCACTTGTTTTTGAAGTCCTCCACCACGTCCTGCATGTTCTTCAGTTCTGACTCCAGCCTGCTCCGCTCTCCCCCTAGGCAGTCCAGCTGCCGCCTCAGGTTGCTGATATAAGCTTCAAACATGGGCTCGATGTTGGCCCTGGTGGTTTTATGGTCTTGCAGGAGACTCCATTTGGTTTCTAGGACTTTGTTCTGCTGCTCCAGGAACCGTACCTGTATAAGCCAGAGGTGAGACACCATGAGGGCTTCTATTCAGTGGCCTTCCATAGGTGCCTCCAACGGTTTATGGGGGAAGGTTCTGCACCTCAGAGTCTAGGCAGTAGGCTCCTCTTCCTTGGCTCCAAGGAGCCTGGGATGTAGAGATGTTGGTATAAGGGGTTTGAGAGTCTAGTGTGGAAGGAGAATTAGTATGGATGGCCAGAGGGGCTGGAAGCTATCTGAATATACTAAACCAAGCCATGAGTTGTGGTATATGCCTGTATCCTCCGGGAGGCTGCGATAGGAGGAGTGCAGGTTCAAGGCCAGTCTCAGCAACTTAGCGAGATCCTGTTCCAAAATAAAAAATAAAAAAGGGCTGGGGTGGAACTTGGAGGTAGAATGCCCCTAGGTTCAATCCTCAGTACTCAGAAAAAACTGAATACACTAAACCATGCCAATATGCAGTCACTTAAGAAAAGAACACTCTATCATCATGCTTAGGTAAGATTTTGGTTTCTATTAAATGGGTAGGAGGTTTGTGGCAGAAAATTCCCTCTGTCCATTTTCTTTCTGAAGATTTCTCAGGATCAAGGATCTGGTTCAGTTGCCTGCATACTTCAGAAACGCTGGAGTAGATCACTCTGGAGTACTGAGGGGATCTACATACAATTCCAGCAGTGCCCTTCACTAGCCATGTGGCCTTGGCAAGCCCCTTCCTCTCTCTTCTCTCCTGAGTCCCTTGTGGTCTTGGGCTGCTAATTTGGGTTTCTTAAATTGGCCCCATCTGCTCCTCAGCCTGGGTGGCAGCCTTGAGAACTATGTATGACCTCCCCGCCCTTAGACAAAGCCCTTCTATTAGGGGGAACATCCTCAGCAGGGACAGTGCCTCCAGGGCTTTGAGGTGGCCATGTCCTTATAGAGAGTCTTTAGCAAGTGCATCCTTTCCTCTTTAGCTTCCCCATTACTGGAGGAAGGAGGGAGGACTTCCTGGCTTCAAATCCCTCTCTAGTCCCATGTACTCAATCCCTATATCAACTCATTTTCCTGGTCCAGATGAACCACAGAAAGGCAAGGCCCAGCAACTTCCCTTCCAGAGGCCAGGCTCTTGGAAATCTCACCTTTGTGGTACCACCCAGGCCAGGTGGGTAACATGGATGACAAAGCTAATGAACCAGTGCCTTGGCAGTGCTTGGTTAGGTTATGGTTAGGAATCAGTGATCTGGTCCATATGACAAGGCATTGACATAGATTGTCAGACCTGGAAAGGGACTTTAGAGTCCATCCCAAACAAAGCCCAAGGAGTTTGGTGACTCTTCCAGGAATAGAGCTAGATTGGGATCTGGACTGGTCATCTCTTAGCTCAGCATTCTTTTTTCCAAATCCCAGGCATGGGGCCCTTGGATTGGTTCTTTCAGATTCTTGAACTGGTTGTTCCAGGCAAAAACAATGAGCTCACATATGACAGTGGAAGTGCCAAATAGCTCTGTTCCTTGCAGGGGCTCCCTCCCAGAGCTGGGAAGTCCCCAGGATCCCAGGCCACACAGCGACAGAACCCAGGTTGAGATCACAAGTTTCTTCTCACTGGAGGACACGTGCCCACATGCTGAGAGCCCTCTGACTGCCCACCCAGCTTCCAGGACATCCCTGTCCCAGGGAGATGCCTACTGCCACAGGAGACACTAGTGTTGACTAAACTGGACAAGAAAAAGAGGTCCAGCTCACTTTCATGAGCTGGTAAACGTTCATCCTTTTATCTCCTTCCCTTAAAATCCATTCCCTTTGTGCTGTCTAATTTTAAGCCAAATACAGGATAACTGTCCTCTTGTTGGGACAGAGAGCTCTTGGGTCTGGAGATGAACATTTTTCTGCTCCCACTTCAACAAAGTGGGAACCTCCCCCCTCCTGCACCCTGTCATCACACAGTCCCTAGAATTGCAGGTTCTCAGAAGCACAGAAAGCAGAGATCCCCTGGCTGTAGCTGCGTTCCCATGGGGACCCTGACTGTCTCTCACCTTGTCGATGAAGGAGGCGAATTTATTGTTGAGGGTTTTGATCTGCTCACGCTCCTCTTTGCGCACCCGCTGGAGAGAGGGATCGATCTCCAGGTGCAGGGGTGTCAGCAGGCTCTGGTTGACGGTGACTTCATGGATGCCCCCGGCTCCAGGCATCATCCCACCTCCCATTCCGTACCCACCGAAGGATCCCCCCATTCTGTACCCTAGGCCACCAACGCCCAGCCCACAGCTGGCACCCCCATAGCCAGCCCGGCTGGACCGGTAGGCCCCACTGATGGAGATTCTCTTGTTAGCTCCAAGGCTGTGGAGGCTCCTTGTCCCAAAGCCACCCCCAAAGCCACCTCCAAAGCTCCTCCCACTCTGCGACATGGACACAGAGCTGAAGCCGGGCCGGCACCCTGGGAGGAGGCTGGCGGAGGAAGCACTGAAGTTCCGCGTGCCCCCAGACTTGATGGTGACGGAGGATCGTTGGGTCATTGTGGAGGCTGTTGCCAGACAGTGGAGTAGCAAAAATGTCAGAGTGAGGAGCCTTCAAAGTCTGGTTCTGCCAGACTCTCCTTGACTTATATCCCTTTCGAGAACTGGGCTTGGCTGGAGAAGATCAAAGACCACTCTGTTGAGTTCACCCCAATGGCATGTCTGGCCACAGCCCATCTTCCTGCCCAGCTAATGACCATGGGGAACACCCTATCCAGGGCAGGACTAGGCCTGGGTTCTGAGCCCCCCACCTGCCCAGTTCCAGCCACACTGCGTGGACACTCCCCTTGTGTCTCATCTCCAACTCCCTTCTCTGTTCTCAGGTCTCAGGCTCTGAACCTAAGCATCTGGATCTGCCCATCCCATCCTGGACACTTATTAAAAAAAAAAAAAAAAGAAAAAAGCTCTGTTTGTTGAGGATTGAGTCTGTGCCACACGATGTGGCAGGTCTGCCACAAAGAGAATTTCATTTGATTCTCATAACTTTGGATGATAATGATTGCCAACATTTATACCTGTCTTCTTGTTTACCTTTCAATATCACTCTGGAGTAGCTATTTCTATTGTTTTACATGTGAAGCTGATTAATTAGGCAATGTGGCTAAGGTCGCATGGCTTGTGAACATGGGGCCTGGTCATTCCCCATACAGCTGGAGAGTCTGGCCCAGAGAGGAGGGTGGCTTGTCCGAGGAAAGAAGCAGCCCAGGACTTCACTCAAACCCCTGGCCCTCTGTTGCTCTCATCTCTGGTCTTAACTTGCCCTTCTCCTCAGGGGCCAGGGGATTTAAGAGTTGTTCTCCATGTCATCTCTCTCCTTTCTATCATCCTTGCCCTCCCAATCGTTCCAAACTCCTTCACACTAGCTTCTCTTTTGACCCATGGCTTCTCCCTTCCCTGTCATTTGTTGTGCTCGGTCCCGACTTCATTTGCTCCAAGCCCACCGTGGCCTCCCTGTGGGTGAGCCCTGGGCCGCCCCCCATGCTCAGGCTTGCCTGCCGGGAGGGGGCCAGGAGACTCATACAGTCAGGAATGTGGGAGCTTCCTGGCCTTTCACTGTGGCCTGCAATTACAGGCTAAGTGGCTCCTCTGCTTGGCCCCAGGGCTGACTTTTAACTCCTGTCCCTGGCCTGTTATTTCTCTGCTCAGATAGGTCTGCAAGTTTGAAGCTGTCAGGGAACAATCAGCCCCTTTGCTGGCTGAAACCTTGGCCATCCACCCTACGTCAGTGTCCCAGGAACAGTCTGGCTTTGGGAGGGGACAACATTGCCCTGCATGACATGAATGGGAGGCTGGGCAGGGCTTCTGCCCAGGGGCTGGAGCTTTTCAAACAAAGCATCCCAAAGAGAGGTGAGAGGAAGTGGGAGAAGCTGTGGAGGAAGTTCCTGCCTCCCACACCTCCCTCTTAGCTCTGAGGGCAGAGGGCGAGGGCCCTGCTTGTGTGGGGCAGCCTGGTGAAGAACTGCTCTGGGCTCGTGAGCATCACAAACAGAGGGGCTGACGCCAGCACATTACACATGCATTTAATAGACACATTCCAGGGAGGGAACAGAGGAGCATTCATGCCAGCAGGCAGCTTATAAGCACCCTGAGACAGACAAGGTCGGCCTGGCATCCAGAGGGACCGAGAGACACAGCCTCCCCCATGCCTGCATCGGAGGTGGGGAGAGGGAGGTGGAGGCGAAGGGTCGAACATTTGCAGATTGCTTGGGTCTTGCAAGATAAGCTTCAATGTGAACTTAGAAGAAAGTGAACTTTGGTTTTGCATGTCTAGCACAAAAATGTGCCAGGGGCAGCCTGGGGACTGTCAGGAGGGCAGAAGCTGCCTTAGCCAGGACTCCAGCCTTCCCAGCAGCTCAGGGAGGGGGGGCTTTTGGAGGGGAGACAAGTAGAAGGACCCAGGTGTCCGGGTCCAGACCTGAGTGCAAACAGGCTTAGGGTGGGGCTGAGGGAGCTGAGTGGCTGTGCTTAGTGCTTGTAGCTCTTCCTGCTAGAAGACGTGGTGGAAACAAACTTGACGCTAGATCCACTGCCCCCTAGGCCCCGGCTGCTGCTGCCAGTGAATCCAGAACCCCCCAGGCCGTGCCCACCGCTGGTGGTGAAGGAGTAGCCGCTGCCTCCGCTGAGACCCAGACTTCCACCTCCAATGCCGCTGGAAACAGTGGAGGTGACCACAGCTGCCAGGAGAGAGAAGACATGGTCAGAGTCAAGGGCAGGAGAGAAGACAGCTGGGATGTACGGGCCTGTGCCCTGGAGTCCTTGGGGTGGGATATGTGTCCTTGCCAGGCAGCTGTTTGCTGTCTTGCAACCTCCCTGCCCACATAGTGAGATACCGTCTGATGCCTCAGCCTTTGTCCCTAAGTTGTAGCACCAGGTGTGCCCCCAGCCTGAGGTGGCTTTCTGCTCCCCTCTGCTACTGGGTGCCTCTTTTCTCCTTCCAGAACCTACTGGAGACCCTTCCTCCAGGGAGCTGTTTCCCTGTAACTCCACTACAATCTTCCCCATTGCTCCACCTGATCCTGGCTCCATTTCTGGACTGGCCCTGGAGTCTCCCCTTCCTTCTGGAAGCTTCTAGGGGGCACAAATGTCCTTCCCTGGTGTCCCCAGCATTGGCACTCTGAATTTCAGAAGGAGGCTAGAATATTCTTCATACACCAAAGACAAACCTGTTGGCCAGTCAACTCTGTCTTTTCTCCTACCAACCTGTTCTCCTAACACTCATGGCCTTCAACATTCTAGCACCCTACTTTGGACTTTGCAGAAGAAAAACTGAAATGAAAAATGGACTCTATTATAGGTGTCTTCCATAAAACCATGTTGAAGTCCTAACTCCAAGTCCCTATGAATGTGTCCTTATTTGGAAAGGATCTTTGTGGATTTAATCAAGTTAAGGTAAAGTCTTTAAGGTGGGCCCTAATCCACCTGATTGGTCCTTATTAAAAGAGGGAAGGCATCCCTGTGAAGACACAAAGACTGGAGTGAGGTAGCTGCAAGCCAAGGATAACAGAGTATTGCTGGCCACCCCTAGACGCCAGGAAGAGGCAGGGAAGGATTCTGCCCACAGAGGGAGCATGGCCCTGCTGGCACCTTGATAGTGGACTTCTAGTCTCTAGGACTGTGACCAGAACATTTCTGTTGTTTCCAGGGAGCCAGCTTGTCACAGCAGCCCTAGGAGAGTAACTCAGACCTTCAGGTGTGCTTAAGAGAGAGATCTCAAGATTATGCCATCTGTTTCTGCAATTAGCTTTGAGGGTCTCTGGGACCACTATACAAGGATATCAGGGAAGGAGGACACTGAGGTGGTTCAGAGAGCTCTGCCTTTTAGAATCATAAACTATCTTGTAGAGTATGAGTTAACAGAGTTATTTCTGTCAGCCTCACGATGCCAGCACTGAGCTCTTGCTGGCTTTCTGGGAACACCTCTCCTGCTTAGGAGCAGCTGCACCCAACTGCCAAGTTCCATGCTGCCCTGTAGACCCTCAGCAACTTCCTGCAGTTATACTCTGCCTAAGCAGCAGGTTCTTCCCAAACTGTTTAGAGGAGGGGCCACTTAACTAGCCATGCCCTCGTGCCTGGGGTGAAGTCCCTCTAAAGGCCCAAGGCAGCCCAAGGATTTTCCTAAGTCTTGTTTATATCAAATGCTCCTCTGAGGTCTCTGAGCTAGACTTGCTGCCCAGCAAGACAGGTCTGAGCTTTCCTAAACCCATGCAGGACAAGTACAGCAAGCCTCTCCTCACCCTTGCGGTGTCTCTGCCTTTCACAAAGAGCTAAGAATTGTGACATTAAAGACTCTATGCTAATATGACTTTATTTTTAATGGACTTAAAACCTCAAGCCTTCTCAAAATGAACCCTGCAGGCGATTCCCTCTAATACCTAATGCCCTCTCTCCCACAAGCCCTCCACCTTCCATCCCTCAGCCGCACACTCCAAATGACACAAGAAGGATGTCATACTCACAGATATTAACTGGAGAAACTCCCTCTCCACTCAGCCTGGTTGAGAGAAGGGGGGAAGGAAAGTTAGTATTGTGTCCAGCAGCATAGAAGCATTTGCAGTGAAGATTTTGCAATTATTTTAAGTGCACTTAAAAGCCCTTTATTATTTTTATTGCAGAATTTATGTAGGTTTAAATTATGTAAATACTAGTAATTTTAAAAATGATAATCTAATGAATAATGTGGAATTTGAGGTTCATAGAAGTAACACCTGTAATTTGCATAATCACATTTTTTGTTTAAATTATTCAAACATTCCAAAGAAATAAAAACTAATCACAAACTGGTGTCAATTGAAAAGGCAGGGTTTGTCCTATAACAAGATTTCTCTCTCAATAAGGCACTATTGTCCTATATTGGGCCAGCACTGAGGTTATTACAGGTGTGGAGAGGAGTCTGAGTCATAAAAATAACAATAGCAATAATCAGTCTATTATTGTCTTAGCAACTGGCATTCATTTATAAACACATACTTAAAACTTTAACAAGAGCTAACATTTATTAAGTACCTGTTACCTCCATTATGCTACTTAGTTTTCTCAACAACCCCATTAGGTAGGTATTATTATCTAAATTTTACAGAGGGGAAAATGAAGCTCAGAAAGGTTAATTAACTTGCCTATGTCACAAAGCTAAATTTAAAACCAGCTTTGTCTGACTGCAAAGCCCATGTCTTTGCCCACTAAACTGAATGATAGCTAGCATTTATTGTTTATTGAACACTTATTGCATACCATGCACTGTTCTAAGAGCTTCATATAAATTCCTTATTTTAACCCTTTCAATAACATATGAAGCCAGAACTATCACTATTCCCATTTTTAGGTGCAAACACTGAGACACGGAGAGGGTAAGTCATTTGCCCTTAGTTACACAGCTGGTGTAAGCTAGTTACACACCAAGCTCCCCTTGAATTTGGGCATCATTTAATCTGGCCCCTTTCTCTTGTCATTGAATAAATTGAGGGCCAGAGAAGGGAGACTGACTTTCCCAAGGTTATGTAGCTAGGTAGTGGTAGACCTGTAAATCTTGATCCTCAGACAGTTTATTCTCAGTCCAGAGCTTTTTCTACCACATTTCAAGACCTCCCATGTAACCAAATTTCTCCTCTGATAGGCTGTGATCACTTAGGTCTGTCTGGTCTTAGATTTCTATGCAGTACTGAACTCAGTTGTACCTCAATGGATTTACTAGCCTGGGAAGAGATTGCACCTGTATTCTTTGTCAGAGCCCAATTCCACTTGCAGTTCGTTCCCTTTTCCAGTACAAGAGGGGGCTGCAGCAATGGGAGCCTCTCAGAATGCCCCGGTGGCAGGGGTGAGCTTCACTTGTTTTGAGGATGGAGCTGGGCATCTGCCCCTCACCTGCACTCCTCGCCCTCCAGCAGCTTCCTGTAGGTGGCGATCTCCACATCCAGGGCCAGCTTGATGTTCATCAGCTCCTGGTACTCCCTCAGCAGCCGGGCCATGTCCTGCTTGGCCTTCTGCAGGGCGTCCTCCAGGTCCACCAGCTTTGCCCGTGCATCCTTGAGGGCCATCTCTCCACGCTGTTCTGCATCAGCGATGGCCGTTTGCAGGCTGGAGCACTAAAAGGAAAGGAGGAAGCCATGAGTCCTGCTGCCAGCCCCGGGAAGCAAGGCGCTACTCAGGTAGGAGTCCTGTAAGATGGCAGAAAGACCCCAAAGAAATGGAAGAGCTCTTGGCCTTGCCAAAATTTTACCTGCTTCTTGACGGTGTCAATCTCGGCTCTTAGCCTTTGGATCACCCGGTTCATCTCGGAGATCTCTTGTTTGGTGTTGCGGAGGTCGTCGCCATGCCGTCCTGCTGTGACCTGCAGCTCCTCGTACTGATAGGACCAGAGCAGACTCAGTCACCTAGCCCCGTGCCTGGCCCAGGCACTCCCTGTGTGCCACAGCAGGTCCACTCGTCCCCCGGGCACTTGCTCTTCCTTCATGCATCCTTTCAGACAGTATTTCTTGAGCACTTCTGCTGTCAGGGAGGTAGCAGACTCTAGAAGCTCCACAAGGAGTCAAGCCCCTACTCCCTGAGCCTCTCAGCTCCCTGGGGAGACCCCCACTAATCAAATCAGCATATCACCTGATTTATATCTCCCAACAGAGGGAAGTGATCTTTAGGAAATAAACGGAGTCCTACAGAGTGTCATAAAGGTGTCTGATCTAGATTTGGAAGTGGGAGGGGTGGTAAGGGAAGTCTCTCCAGAGATGGAGATGCTTGAGCTGTGGTCTGAAGGACGGGCCACAGTGGCCAGCATGGGGGCGGGGGAGGAACATTCCAGACAGAGGAAATAGACTGTGAGAACACCCTGGGGCAGGAGAGAACATGGCAAGTTCTAGGAGGGAGGAAGTGGCTTGATTGCTGTCCTTGAGGAGTTCCTGCTCTTGGGCATGCATCCAGACCAAATGTGCCCGTGAATTTTGGTAGCCCACCAGGTACTGGTGCTGGGGAATGGGGAGGAGATGCATGGGGACTATGCTGAACAGTGCAGAGGCTGCAGGTGGCACAATTTTGACCATTGTAAGAGAGTCCCTGATCTCAGTGGGTCTTGATTTAATGGTGTGTATATAGGATATACTCTTTCAGAAGAAATCATTATATCCTATTTGCTCCTTTCCCGGTAACAGAGCCCCTGCCCGAGTCAAAAGCTGTCCATTTCTTAAAGTGCTGGATAGCTCAGCTTCCTCTGTTGCTAGATGCTCATGATTAGAAAGAATAACAGCTCCAACAACACAAGGAGTTGTTCACTATCCATTTCAACCACTTCTTTTTGGGGTCGGGTGTCTCTTGCCACTGTTCACTGTCAAGGAACTTCCCTGGGGACCCTGGTACCTCCCTCTTCTTCCCTCTCTACTACACTGCTGACCAGAGGGGACAAAGAAGGGGAAAGGGACAGGAGCCAGCTTGTAGGCTAGCAGCTGCCCCTGGAAGGGGCCTGGGTCTAGTAGGGAGCTGGTCTCCTGGCTACACTCCTCCAAAGACGACCCTTTTCTTGGTTGGCCGAACCTTTGCACAGCAGCCCGCTATGGTCATCCCATCTTTCTTCCAGATTCAAACCCTCCTGCTCCAAAAAGTACACATTCTTGCCTGCTCAGCCTTAAACATTTCCCTGCTTCTTTGTAATCTTTTGTCCTTCACTACTTCTCTTCTGGACCTACCTCTTCTGGAAACTTTTTATTAATTTTGTCTTTTTCCCTTCCACGATTACCCATTTACTTCATAGCCTCCCAGATTTTTTGTCCTGTTTGCAGTTAATTCATTTATAGCCACTGAAACCCTGCCTGGCAAATAGTAGGAGCTCAGTGCACGTAAATGGAGTTGATAATCCCTGTAGAAACTGCCTCATGATTATTTCTTGGTTATTTTGGAGTCTCACCTTGCTTATTCAGATCATAAGCACTGTGATTACTGTGGGTGTCCCTCTGAGCATCCAGAATAATACATTGCCCCGGCTACGTATTAGTGCACAAACTTAGACTTGTGCATTTATTCCAAGCTAGATTTTCACAGCATCAAAAATGCTCCTATCAAATTGAAAGAAATGGAAATGTTCCCATTTCCTGAGTGAGGTAATGATGTGGAACCCCTCAGGGAACGCTAACCTGTGAACACAGCCTGGAGGTGCCCATGCTCACCTTGGTCTGGTACCAGGACTCAGCCTCTGCCCGGCTGCGGTTGGCAATATCCTCATACTGGGCCTTGACCTCAGCGATGATGCTGTCCAGGTCCAGGCTGCGGTTGTTGTCCATGGACAGGACCACCGATGTGTCACTGACTTGGGTCTGCATCTGGGACAGCTCCTAGTGGATATCAACTCAGTGTCATTCAGGCACAAAAATATGGCATCTGGAATCCCCATAGTGACTAACTATCTAGGTTAGGAATCCCTTCTTTGGTGTTCTTGGCAGAAATTCTTTCAGCTGCCCAAGGGTACTCCCAGTCATTAAAGGGCTTCTATCCTGTCCTGGGAAATTTCTGGGCCATTGGTCTGTGTGGTGGAGTGTTACCCAGTGTCACCCCTCAAGGCTCCCATTAGGGTGCTTTCCCTGGGTGAAGGTGGGTGAGTGTCCTCTGCATCCAAGTCACATGGGCTTGATGACATACATTGACATAAGTTGTTCATATACCAGCATAACCTTGTTGCCCCCCACATAGTGTGACCTTGTCATTTCCTTCCTCTCTGTTCCCTTCCACAGACCCAAGTCTCTGCCTTCAATGGGGCAAGGCCCTGAATGAGGCATCTTTGGAGGATGAGAGATCCCTAGCTGATGAGCTTGGGCAGCTTGCCTCTTTGAACTTTTCTGGGGGGAGAAGGAAGCAGATGGGTCTTGGTCCTTGGGACTGTTACCCATGACCTAAAATTTGGGAGCAGCACCCCCTCCTTGCTACAATTGTCCTGCCATGGGGTAGTGGGGGACAGGGAGAAGCCTCAGAGCTGGGCTAGTTTAGTATGATAAAGTTCCAAACAATTCTCCCTGGTTCCCACTATTCCCAGCCTGGTAGAAGCATTAAGTGAGTGACATCTCTTTCTAGACTTCAGACCTGAGAGGAACAAAAGCACTTGCAGACTTACTGCCTCAAAGATCATCCGGAGGAAGTTGATCTGGTCAGTCAGAGAGTTGAGCTTGGCCTCCAGCTCCACCTTGTTCATGTAGGCACCATCCACATCCTGGAACAGCACAAGAGGCTCCTCTGAGACCCCAGCCCCAGGCAGTCAGACCAAAAGGAGCTGGGCAGAGTCCTGCCTGGACCATCTAGCTTGAATTTTAGAGAACTCTGTGTCTTGGGATTTGGGGTTTGGATTGGTGATTACTGAGACTGGGGGCTTGATTTTTCTGGGCCAACAGAAACCTGAGCAGGTTCATTGGGACCTTAGACATGATGGGAGCATTCTGGCAGGTTTGAGCTCTCTGAATCATCTCAAGGTCAATGTGACATTTCTTGGGTGGTCCAAGCATCAGCCACCCCACACTCCAAGATTCGACGGGAAATCTCCTTTGAGAGACACTTCCACTCACCTTTTTCAGGGTCACAAACTCGTTCTCAGCTGCTGTGCGTTTGTTGATTTCATCCTCATACCTGTAAGGACAGGGGTGAGGGGGTGTGCTGTTGAGTAAGGCATCCATTCATCTCTTCCCAGGCTGGTGTAGCAAGAGTTAAGGCCTCAAATCCTTCCTAGCTCTTTGACTGACCTGCGCGTGACTTTGGGTGATTCATTTAACCTCTAGATCTTCCTCTATAAAAGTGGGATAATTTCTTCTTCCAGGTTTTAAAAAAAGCTTTTATAGGCTAGAAGATGAGTATGGAACTAATGGGGATAGAAATATATATGCTTAGGCAATTTCATGTCTTTGTAGATGCATAATTCTAATTGTCAAAAAAGTATGTTGCCTCAAGTGTCTGCTGAAACTAGAGCGCGCTTTACTGGTTCAGAACAGTAGATTTTAATGTATTTTCCTTGAACTTCAGGTGGCCCCTGAGCAGTGTGCTTTTTGTAACTGTGCATAGCTCAAACTCAGAAACCAAGGGCACACCAGGCCCATTCCTTTCCTTTGGCTACCTCCCCTACTGCAGTCTGAATAATATGCTGACACAATTTGCCTCCATGAGGAAGATCAGATTGGCTTGTTTAAAGCCCCATTCTTCTTGCTATCTCTCTTCACCTCTGAGCTAGTGCCATCTTGGTAATATATCTCAATCACTGAGCTTATGTACAATGGAGTTAAATAATATGCTAAAGGTGAGTAACATGCTTTGTAGAATGAATAGTAGTGTTTGTTAGATGATTCTGGTATTCCTTTGCAGTCATATTGCCAGTTAAGAACCATCTCCTAAGCCACGTATGGTGGCACATGCCTGTAATCCCAGTACTTGGGAGGCTGAAACAGGAGGACCATAGGTTTGAGGCCAGCCTCAGGAACTTAGTAAGGCCCTCAGCAACTTCAAGAGGCACTGTTTCAAAATAAAATATATAAATGGGCTGGGGGTTTAGATCAGAGGTAGATGACTTTTGTGTTCAAGCCTTAGCACCACAAAAAGAAAAAAAAAGAATCTGCTCCTCATTAATATGAGATGAAGGTCCCTTTGTTACCCCACCTCAGGGGATCAAGACTGCAAGTTTCAAAGCTCTCAGCTGGCACTGGCATTTGCCGCTTTGCATCTCTCTTGTCCTCAGAAAAAGGAGCCCTAGAATAGCTGTGTGTGGCAGGAACCTGTCCCACTTACCTGACTTTGAAATCTTCTACGACCTCCTGCATGTTCCTCAGCTCAGAGTCCAGCCTGCCCCTCTCATTGGTGACCCCGTCCAGCTGTCGGCGAAGGTCATTGATGTAGGCATCAAAGAGGGGATCCAAGCTCTGCCTCACGGTCCTGGAGCCCTGCTCCTGCAGGAGGTTCCACTTGGTCTCCAGGACCTTGTTCTGCTGCTCCAGGAAACGCACCTGGGTGGGGGGAGGGAGCAGAGAGAACGAATCTTGAGAAGCAGGGGAGGCAGACCCAGACGTCCTGTTAACAAACGAGGGAGGAAAAAGAGGTTCTTTCACCCAATACCAACCAACTGCAATTGACATCTCCAACACCAAGTGTGAAAGCCCATGAAGCCACCCCAAAGTCTCTTAGAGTGTTCGTGGAATGGGTATGGGGGCCCAGAGCCTCTATGGGGAGCCTCGGGGCCTGGGTGGAGTTTCTCCATATGGCCTGCTCAGGTTAGGGTAGCTGGCTCAGTGGAAGCTGTCCTCCTCTCAGTGCTGCATGGCTCCTGGAGAGGACAAGGGGCATTTCTCAAGGCCCTGTGGGCCAGCTGGCCTGACCTGAAGATGGCTGGGTTGCACGGCCATGCTGGGTGAACAGAAGCACTCCCTCAGGGCCCCTGCACCATTCCTCTCCCTCTGGGCTGGGCCTTCCCCAGCTCCATGGGACAGAAGAAGCACACATCCCACCTTGTCAATGAAGGAGGCAAACTTGTTGTTGAGGGACTTGATCTGCTCGCGCTCCTCTTTCCTCACCCGCTGGATGGCGGGGTCGATTTGCAGGTTGAGGGGAGTCAGGAGACTCTGGTTGATGGTGACTTCTTGGATACCCCCAGAGGGGCACACAGGGTAGCCAGGACCACCAAAGCCCCCTCCGACGCCACTCCCATAGCCAAATCCACTGCTGATCCCAAACCCGCTGCTAGCCCTATTGCCAAACCCACTTCGGAAGCTGCACCCACCAATGGAGGCCCGCTTGGTACCCCCCAAGTTGAAGAGGCTGCGGCTTCCAAAGCTAGCCCCAGCACCCCCTATCCTGCCCAGTCCTCCACCACTCCCTGTGGAGCGGGTCACAGAGACGGAGCTGAAGCGGGAGCTACCCCTGGCTGGGGTGGTGGCTGAGGCCGTGCTGAAGCCCCTGCGGCTGCCAGTCTGGAAGGTGAGGGTGGACTGCCGAGACATGGTGGGCGAAGAAGGCCGGTGAGAGGAGAGGAGTTCCCGAGGTAGGTGCGTGATGGGGGCGGAGAAGACAAGCAGCTGGGGAGCTGTAGGCCCCTGGGCTTTTATGGGCCTCCAGGAGGGGCGGGGCACGGCTGATGGAGGGGGCCTTGCTGATGGCATGCTCTAGGCATTCGCCAGCTCTGAGCTCATGCTCAGCACCCCTCGGGAAACGGCAAAAGAAGCCACTGGTTGGTTCCTCGTCTCCCTCCCCCACGTGTGGAAACTCCTTTCTAGTTGCAACTTGATCAGCAGACCAGTGAGAAGCAAGTTAATTGCTTTCTGTCATGTCCTAATCATGCATCTTTTAATGGACTCAAAAAACACTGGCTCATTTCTAAACCGCTTTCTTAGGCCTGGGACCAACTCCCTCTTGTCCAAACATATTGTGTCAATACAAGCGGCGACTCTTCACTGTTTCCTGTCCCCTGGTGTGCTTCCTATGCCCAAGGATTTTCTCAGCAGCTACTGCCTAGTTCCCCTGGTCCCATCGGGCTGGCCCTCTAGACCTCAAAAATCCTGCTCTACCCTCGTCTTGCATAGCATCCACCTGGAGTTGATCGCGCCTTTCCTTGCTCTTAAGTCTCCATGTCTGTTGTATAGGCTGCATGGGATTTTCTGGAGCATGAGTGTGTGTGCCTGTGCATGCTCGTGCACTCTGCCTACTTCAATATAATGTAACTTTCAAGGCTGGATGGCCAGCCTTCTGTCTTCCATGGGCAGAAGTTGTGAGAAGAGAGAGACTTGGGTTTCAATCCTGGCCCAGCCAATGACTAGCCATGGGACCTGGGGCACGTCCCGCAACTTTTCTGAGCTCCAATTTGTGTGTCTGTAAAATGGGGTCTGTGGAAGTATTAACCTGTGAAAACCCTTCTGCTGTGCCTCCACCGTGTAAGTGCTGAGCGAATGTTCACCAAGTCCTCTGTCCTGGAGATACATTCAAGCAAGTGAAAATGAAGGGCCAATGGTGTGTTCATCCTGTGACAAGTCCTGTGGGAATTTGAAAGAAACATAACACATACTCCATTTATTTAGCAATAAGCCCATGGTCCTGTTGAGATGCTAGATAATTTTGAACAAGATGGTACACAGTAAAGCACTACTTACTATCTTTGAGGCTGCCTTCCCCCAGGAAACTTCCAGAATATCCCTTCTTCCTGAGGACTGGAATCCCCAACTCTTCTCTCCCTTATCAAAAGGGCTCCAATTTTGCATTTAGTGGAGTTTTATTCTTTCCCACTCCCAGCCCCATTTTCCCTGGTGACTGTACCCTACATTTTGTACTGGTGTAAGCCTGACAGGGAGCTTATAGCACTCCTCAGCTCCCCCTTTTTTTTCTGCATCTATTCTCCTTGTCTTCACCATGAGGACAGAGGAATGATTGGATCTACTTTGGTCTTATCAAACTCTTGTTTCTTGCTGTGGTTTTGAAGGATGGGAAGGGGAGAGAGGAAATGATGTGCGTTGTCTCCAGTGTGTGGATGAGGAAATCAGATTCGGAGTGATTAATTCAGTAGACAGGCAGTCATGGCCTTGCTGGCGAGAAGCAGAACCAGATGCCATGGACCTTCCACAGAGGTGTCCTTTGACAGACACACGTGTAGGTGGTGGCTGGCAGATGCTCTCACCTGCCTGGAATGGCAGGTTGGCACTTGGAGTGGTGGTTCTCTGTCCTCAGCAATCTCCTGCCTGGGGCTCTGGCCAGGGCCTGGACCTCTCCTCCAGCTACAGGTTGTCAGAGATCTCAGTTTCCACTGGGAACCAATGAATCACAGCTTTTGTTGACATGGGCCAAGAAGAGCATAGCAGTTCTCACCTGCTGGCCAGTGCGTCCAGGTCCCAGCTGGGGTGGTACATGTCTGTCTTTTCCAGTAGAAAGAATAAATAACTTTGTTTTCTGTACTTCTTCATTGCATGATAATCTGTCTCTCAGAAGAAGGGACACTTGTTTGCTTCCTGAGCAAGCTGAGTAAACCCCTGCAGAGCTCACCACAAAACAAAGGCTGGTGAGGGTCAGAGCTCCTGAGAGGTTTTGCAACATGCTCATGGGAAGGCATGGAGGCCCGGCCTTCTTCCCTGTATGCTGCCCATGGGCCAAGCTGGCTCTAGGCCACTTTTCCTCCTGGACATTCCCTCCTTTCCCACACCCTCTACTGAGACCCCTATTTCCAGGCACCACCATCTTATTGTTTCCATTCTTATTTCTTGCCACCATCACCTCTCATCTGGGTTTGCTCATATACTCTTTCTCCCCCTCCTCTAACAGCAGCGTGGCAGTTTTCTAAGTTACATTGTCCTCCTGGCTGACATTGGTGAGCTACGAGATAGGTAAGTCACCTCTCTTTCTCCTTCTGTCCCTCTTCTGTCCTTTCACGTGCACCATGACTTCTACCTTAGTGGATGGTGAGTGTCTAGGACACCTGGTCTCCCTGACAGCCTGTGTCACTACCCCCTTTATTGTGGTACTGGGGATTGAACTAAGGTTCTTTCTACCTCTGAGTTACACTCCCAATCCTTTTTTTTAAATTTTGAAACAGGGTCTTACTAAGTTGCAATGCACTGGCCTGCAATCTGCGATCTTCCAGTCTCAACCTCCCAGGTGTTAGGATTACGGGTGTACACCACCATACCTGGCCCCATTCCCCTTTAAAATATCAGAACTTGACTGTTAACATTTCATTCTTTGGTTTTTGCCAAGGAAGATTTATTGGTGTTGTTTTAAATCTCCTTGGTTATTCTGCTTAAAACTTACCTCCAAGAAGCCTTCTCAGATAGACAGGGTCCAAGTGCTTACCCTTGACACCTCTCCCACATGTTGTGGGTATTAGTCTACCTCTGAGAGTTGGAGTGCTTCTCCTTCCCCTTCCCCAGCATGTCTCCGAAGCTCCCTAAATAGAACTATGGCAGACGTTTGTGTGATAGAGGTGTCAAATTTAAAGGAGCCCTACGTATCCCTTTCTGTTCTCCAAGTATTCTAGAATCTCCAACTCTGTGTTGCTGGGAATGTCTGGGAATTTCTTTGAGGCTTGGGAGAGAGGCGGAATCAGGGCATGGTATGTGCTCTGGTGTCCAAGACTGGGAGAGCCAAATCTTTCAGTTTCCCTGATGCCACTCCTTCTGCTCAGGGTGGTTGCCATTGGCCTCTGAGGGACATGAAGGGCTTTGGCAGGTAGTTCATTCTAAGGAGGCTGGGTAGGGGTGGTGATCGGGGCTGTGGAGATGAAGGAGGAGAGGAAGGCATCCATATACACCTCCCAAGGATGAGAAGTCAGGGATGGACCAGGAAGATGCACCTGGTTTGGCTTTGAACCAGGCCAGGGCCAGAAGAGAAGGGTAGGTGAAGTGCCATGAGACAGAGATTACCCCCCTAGAACAGAAGGGTCCCCAGGCACAGTTTCTGAGGACTCAGGCCACAGCCACCTGCCTCCCTACCCCCACTGCTCAGTATATGAGTTTGCTCCTGGACCTCTCCTACTTTCTGGGCAGTCCTGGCTTTAGTGAGTAACTTAGCTATTTATTAGCACCTGTCATGTGCCCAGTACTCATGGTTCTAGCCACAGAAGATATAGCTATGAATAAGTCAGATGAAACCCTTTCCCTACTGGAGCTTAGGCTGGAAGAGAAGGGGGACTGGGGCAGCTTGGAGGTGTGTTGTAGACTGCAGAGTATGTCCCAGCTGACACATTCCTTGGAGCTAAGTGTGGAGAAGGTTAATCTTGTTGCCGAGGAACCTGAGACAGCTGGACCAGAAACACTTTTCTATCTTGACTACTGCGAAGGGGCAGCTATACTTTCTCAATATTTGCAATGTCTACTAGGCACTGCCCAGCCTGCCTCTTAGGGGCCCAGACCTTCCTTATCACGGACCTTTCTATCCTGTGTTCAGTGGTAATAATTGCTCTCCAAAAGATACTAGACCAGTTTATCTCAACCATCTGTCAAGGTTCAGGACTTGATATCCACACATATGCAGCCAGACTCACCTGGTCAGCTCTTATCCACTGGCCACAGAACAGGCCCAATGTACGGGCAGGTGTGGAACTTTCTGCAGGTAGCAGATAGCCTCAAAACCCTTCCAATGAATTTTAGCAGCAAAATGGCATGCTCTTTTCACTCAAATTTGTGCTAAGAGAAACAATATGTGGCTGTCCCTTCCCTCCATTACCAAGTGCTTCAGGCATACCCAACAGATGTGCTTGTACAAAGTTCAAGACAGATTATAAGTACATTTGCATACCGGCAACCTGCAGGCCAATGTGTAAACTGGGTGTAGAAGGAAAGAAAAGTGAAGCAAGGGAGAAGAAATAATCTTTTAAAGCCTGGAGCAGCCATAGAGATGAAGAAAGCAGGGTCAGAGAGAGCATAGAACTGTAGATAGCCACACAACCATTGGTAGCCAAACTGGTGCTCCTGGCTCTTTGTACTGTCCCACATTTTCCCTGTCATCTCTGATCCTTTAGAGCCCAAAGAGCAAACTCTCTGTGATAGGTAGTTGGGCCCTTCCTGGGGGGATGGGGAGTGGGTGAGATGCCAGCATTTCCAGAGCACTCCTGGTGCACCCTGTGGAAAATCAGTAGAGGGACTTAGATAAGACAGGATTCCAGGTGTGTCTTGTCTATGCACCTGTGACCACTTTAATGGCCATGTTTGTTCCTGGGATGGGGATGCTTCATCCATCAAGTCTCTGTTTTGTGAGGTAGTACTACTTTCCAAGAGGGAGACTGGTGAGAGAAGAAAGTGGGGGAGAAACAAGAACCTGCTATGGCTCTTTCTCAGAGGTGGGGAGCCAGAACTCTACTGAGCTAGAAACCCAGCACAGTAAACACTGGCACGGAGCCACAGCCTGTGGGCACAGGCTGGGTGGGCTGGGTGATACTGGCACACTGAGGGACGCTGTTGATACCACCTCATTGTCTTGCAACTGATCTGGTTGTTGCTGCTGAGGGTTGGGCTGTGTGTCACCAGTTGGGAAGGAAGAGGTGGGAGCAGGCGCCTCATCCCCATGCCAGGCCTGGCACTGCCTCTTTACTCATGAACTTGAACATCTCAAAAATGCTTTCCTCCTTGATTTCTAGCCTCCTTTCATCAGTCTCCTTTCATCTGGGGGATACTGCTACCCTGAGCCTTCAAACAAGCTCTATTTTGTTCATTCATTCATTTATTCTTTCTTTGTTGGTGACCTCGGATGTGCTGGGTACTGGGACACAACAGTGCTGGTGGGAGGTACAGTCGGTCATACTGTAACAAGGAAGTGGACTGCAATGCTAGGCTGTCTCCTTAGGGGTACACCCAGGATGTGCACGGGGAGCTCCGTGACTCCTGGGAGGATGCCCTCTCCTTGGTGGCCACGCTATGACCAGCTTTGGTAGTGTGATCAGGGCCTTGGCTCTAGCAAAGTTCACAAAGTGTATATTATAGAAGTCCCATATTTTAAGAATGAGGAGAGTGAGGCCCAGAGTCCTACAGGAAGTTCAAAATAAAACTAGAATTAGGACCATTGTCTCCTGTCCCGAGCACAGTGCTTTGTTCCCATGCCACACAAATTGCCTGTGTGCTGGATGGAAAGTAATTGTTCTTCATGATTCCTACCTCTCAGGGGCTTGCTGGCTTTGAGGAAGACAAACCTGACATGTGTGGAACAATAGAGTTATATGAAAGGGTACATGATAGAATAAAATATATGAAATTCAGAGAGTGCGTGGTCTGATTGGTCTCTGGATGGTCCTTGGGGACTCAGATGAGCCTCACTCTCACTTCTGGCTCCAAATGTCACATTTTGGGCACACACAGAAGAGGCAGGAAGCAGTCCCTTAGCATAGTAGGGGAGGCTGAGGGGACCAGCTTGGTTTAAACATTTCTCAAGGATAAATCACAGAGTGAATCCACCTACAGACAGGGAGGATGGGATTACATTCATCTGCTGAGCACATACCACCGTGTGTGTGTGTGTGTGTGTGTGTGTGTGTGTGTGTGTGTGTGTGTGTAAAGCTGTACTTCCACCTGAGGCATGTAGGTGATGCATTGTGTACCTGGGTGTTTCCAAGGACAGGAACATCTGGATGTGGGTCTGTGTTGCCTATGGGACACCCAGCAATGGCCTAGGGGTCCCTGCCTCTCTCTGGGCTGTATGAGCCCAGCTGCCCTGCAGGCACCAACTCAGACACACTGATAATCAGATGGTGACAGTAACAATGATGATGCTGGGAAACTGAGAGCCATTTGTCTGGGTGGGACTGATTGACTGAAGGTAACTGCAGAACAGGGAACTCTTCCTGCTCAGCCTGAAGAGGGAAAAAGCCTGAATGGAAAATTCAAGTCTGATTCATGACTGCAAGAGTGTCAGTTTCTTTGTAGGACTCAGCACAGGGCTCTTTCAATTTGTCAGCATTTTTGGTGTGCAATCAACATGCAGTTTGCAGGATATGAAACCAGATACCCTGCTGGAATCTGATGGAAGAAATGGCATCCACTGAGCAGACCAGCACTGTGCCTGTGATGCAGCCAGGATACTGCCCTCCCCTCTTCTGGGGAAAGAGCAAAATGGCACATGATCTTATGGGCAGATCCTCCACTGGCCTCTGTGATTTCTATTCTGGACATATTCTGGATATGTTCCCATCAGGTCAATGAGAGAGACAAATTCCTTTTAAAAGAAATGCCCAAAAATGCCTTTCATTCACCCCTAAGCACTGGTTTATTAAGCAAGAGTTGGTCAATCTAGAGTGAGCCCAGAGACTAATGAAAATGACGAATGAATTGAGAAATAGGTGTGATGAAAGGAGAAAGGAATTGTGACAGAAAGTCAGTCTGTTTCTCTGTTATTATCATTGCTGTAGCCATCAAGGAATACACTTGAGCGTCACCAAAAGGGATTCAATTAACTTCTATGTTCTAATGCTAACCAGGGAAATACTCTCTAAGGAACAGTAGAGATTTATGCAGCTTCTTCCTGGAATAATTTAGGGGATGTGATGCTGTAATAAATGACATGGGTTTTTTTTTTTTTTTTTGGCTTGTCTTTATAAGCTAAGCACCTATAATGCTATTTAGTCATTGTGGTATTTTATAGGTTTAGTACTGAAGCAGGGTTTCTCTACATTTTTCAAAAATTTTCTCTGAAGGAGATTGTACCTGTCGGGTTTTGGGGAGAGCAATAGTATAGGCAGGGGGATAGACCAAGGGCCCAAGCAACAGGAAGTTTATTAAGCAACACAGGGATGGGGATGGAGATGGGGATGGGGATGGGATAAACGATGCAGGGATGAGGTCTGAAGAGAACTTTAGCCAACCTGCTACTGGATGAGTGTAGCCTTTAAAGGATAATACCAGGACAAGATCATGCAGGGACTGGGGATGGTGGCGAGGGGAAGCAGATGTTGTTATGGGAACATTTTAATGTTAGGGGACAGAAAAACATTTTGCAGGTTGTGATGGGGCCCAGATGGATCAAGCATGAGAGGGTGGGAGAAGGGGTCTGCATTGCATTCTATTACAGTACCCACTGGGCCTCCCTGCAGCTGGGCCTGCTATTGCTCATGGGCCTCCACACGTTGCATCTGTTGCTCTTGCTTCTTGATCTATATAGTGTGTGTGTGTGCTCGCGCGCACGTTTTGTGTTTTGTTTATGGGTATAGTTCTGGTTATGCCAGGTGAGAAGAATTTTTCAAAAGTAGGTACATACATCAGTTGAATTCAATTTAACAATGCACCTATCTTTCTTTAAATGTTCTGCAGTGTCTAGAACCCTGCTATGCCACAGGCAGCCTTGAACTGCTTTGCTAAGTCACTGTGGGGCTGCTAAGCGACAGAGGGAAGATAGGAGCACCAAGCAGTGAATGGGAGGTCAAAGTGGGGGAAATACAGCTTCAGAGACTCTTGGAAAGAACTCTTGGAAAGAGGAAAGACAGAAATGAGGCTTGGCTGGAGCCCAGAGCCAAGTGAGGAGAGAGTGGTAGCAGAGCCAGGCTGGGAAAAAGCACTCACCTTCCTCCCAGTGTGGGCTGGGACTCCCCAACCAAAGGGGAAGATTTGCTTGGTGTTTCCCTCCATGTGTAAGTCACCAGCTGACATCATCCTCTAGCAGTATCCTGCTTAGGCAAGGAGTGAACTCCTGCTTTGGCAGTGGTACTTCCACCAGAGGGCAAGAAGCACAAAGGGACTGGAGTGGAAGGGAAGGCACAGATATTCCCTCCCCTCGGCCAGACTGGGAGGTGATGGAGTCCAAGTCTAAGGCGAGACCACATGCCTCAGAGCAGAGGAAGAGCACAGATCCTGAGCAGATCAGCCCTTGGATTCTGCTCTGCTACTTAATCACCATGCTACTTAGCTTTTCTTAAGCTTGGTTTTTCTCATCTTTAAAATGGGGATGAAAAAATAGTTGGGCACAAGAACAAGGTATGGAAATCAATAACTTTCATATGATCTCTTTAAATAAGAAAAAAAATAATGAGAAAAAGTTCTAACTCACAGCTGGGTGTGGTGGTGCATGCTTGTAATCCCAGCATTCGGGAGGCTGAGACCGGAGGATCCAGGTTCGCAGCCAGCCTCAACTACTTAGTGAGGTCCTCCACAACTTAGTGAGACCCTGTTTCAAAATAAAGAATAAAAAATAGGACTGGGGGTGTAGCCCAGAAGTAAAATGCCCCCGGGTTCAGTCCCCAGTACCCCCTCCCCCCAAAACACACAAGTTCTAACTTGCAACACAAAAACTCTGAGATATGTAGGGCACCTAACAACAATAACAAGAAGAACAAGAAAACACTGAAAACAAACAAACATTGAGTAAGACCTGTTGTATCAGAAGCCAACATACACAAAATGCTGTAATATAAAGCTCTCATGATGACAATGGTGTGATCAGACAAAGAGGTCAATGGAATGGAAGAGAAAAATGTATGAATTCAGCATGTAATAAAGTGGTGTTTTAATTAGGGGGGAGTACATTATTCTTATGTAGCAAAAAAAGTACAAAAAGGAAAATAGCGATTTCCCTCAAAATCAAGCAGTATTCATATTTTGGCTGGACATGGTGGTGCACGCTTGTAATCCCTGTACTTGGAAAGCTGAGATAGGAGGATCATGGGTTCGAGGCCAGCCTCAGCTACTTAGTGAGGTCCTCCTCAACTTAGTGAGGCCCTGTTTCAAAATAAAGAATAAAAAATAGGGCTAGGAGTGTAGTTTGGAGGTAGAAGTCCCCTGGGTTCAATTCCCAGTACTGAAAAAAAAAAAAAAATATATATATATATACACCTATTTGCTTTCATCCTTTTTTCGATATAAACATCTTTTAATAAACATAATAAATACAATGTCCTTTCCAGCAATCCAGGGCCTCCAGCTGATACTACTGTTCCCCTCCTGGGGGATCAGTCCTAGACAACTGTAGGAATACATGGAAGGATCAGCAATGAGGAGCACAAACACTAAGACACCCCAGGGGAGCCCCTGGCTGTTTGGCACTGATACATGAGGGGGCAGGTGTTCAGCACAGCCCAGAGCAGAAGCCTGAGGTGACAGTGAGGAGAAGATTTGGAGGAGAGGGTTTTCCATCCTTGCCTATTGTCTGCCCCTTCAGTAGAAATCCAGAGCAAAGTCTATCCACCCCTGCCCTGTGAATAGCTCAGTAGGAATTCAGATCCACTTGCATTGGTGGGGCTTACCAGATTTAGCATGAAAATACAGAATGTGCAGCATAGGGTAACAACAAATGATTTTTTAGTATAAGTGTGTTCTATACAATATTTGCGACATACCAACAATTTTTTTGTTTATCTCAAATTCAGGTTTAACTGGGCATCTTCCATTGTGTCTGAATGACCCTTCTCTTAGATGAAGGGATGGTAATACTCTCCTGAAGCATGGAGCCATCTTGCACCCAGTTGGCCTCTTCACAGCTGAGTGCTTAGGTGGCCTTTGCTCCCAGGTGTGAGGGAGGCTGATAGGTCACCTGCTGACCTGGAGCTCTTCATGTGGGAGGGAGCACAGAGCCTGTGCTTGGCACATTGGGAAGTTTTCCCATCAGCTTTTGGGTTTTGTCCCACATTGCAGTTCTAAGCTCTGCTTTCATCACTCCTTGATCGCAAACCCTAGACTGCAATGGTAGACAGGGAGAGGTCACTAATCTCCAAGCTTCTCCAGCTCCAAAGCTTCTGCTTAGTAACCTGTTCAGCAATAAAATCCTCCCACCTGTGACAACTACAGGAATAGGCTAGACTTCAACCTGATTAGAGACCAAAGGGAGAAGGTCTCTCCTGGTGCTCCAAATTAACAAGATATCACTATAGCTGAGATGGTGGTTGTTGTTTTTGGGGAAGTTTATCTTGCTAGGTATTCTTTTTCTTGCAGATAAGACCTGGTATAGAATGTTTGATTAGACAGACTCTAAAATAAGCTTGTGTAAACATGGCCTAAAGTCTAGAGAGTCCTTTTCTGCTTAAAAGTCAAAGTCATAATCCTGATGTTGATATCTGGGTAGATTTTTTAAAAAATTTTTCGTGTCTTTTTAATTGGTGCATTGTAATCATACATCATAATGAACTTCAGAGTGATAGAGACACCCATGCATACATTACTAGCTGGCCTCCCCCACCCCGGCTCCCACTCTGCTCCCTCACCCTCTCTGCTCACAACATTGAGACTGATAAATTTGTTTGAACATCATGTCCACTGAAGTATTTCCTTCATCAAGTCTCCCTCTCCCTTCCTCACCTCCTCCCTCCCTTACTCCACTATGGTTTCTCCTTCTTTGTCTAGAGTCCCTCCTGTATCCCAATTTCTCTCCAGTTTCCACATATGAGAGCAAACATCTGACCTTTCACTTTCTGTGACTGACTAATCTCCCTTAGCCTGATCTCCAGTTCCATCCATCTCCCTGCAAATGATGTAATTTCCTTCTTCTTTATGGCTGAGTAGAATTCCTTTGTGCGCAGATTCAATAATTTTGTAATTTATTCATCTGTTGATGGACATCTAGACTGGTTCCATAATTTGGTTATTATGAATTGTGCTGCTATAAATATAGATATGCATGTGTTACTATGGTGGTCTGATTTCAATTCCTTTGGGTAGATACCCAGGAATAGTATATCTAGGTCATATGGTATGCTCATTCCTAATCTTCTGAGGACCTTCCACACTGATCTCCAGAGTGGCTGCACTAATTTTCAGTCCCACCAACAATGTATCAGAGTTCCTACTTCCGCACATTATAACCAGCATTTATTATTATTTGTGTTTTTAATAACTGCCATTCTAATTTGGGTTAGGTGAAATCTCAGTGTAGTTTTGATTTGTGTCTCTCTGACTGATGTTGAACATTTTTATATATTTATTGGCCATTTGTATTTCTTTTGTGAAGTGTCTATTTAGTTCACTTGCTCATTTTTAAAAATTGAGTTATTTGGTTTTTTTGGTGGTAAGCTTATCTGGGTAGATTTGAATGAAACTTCCACACCTAGTTTTGCTTGACAAAATTTGCAACAATGTGTATAATTAATTTTTTTTTGCATTCTATTGCCAAATGAGAAAGTTCTTAAGCAGTACCAACATTTCACTAATCTGAGTTGTTTGACAACAGAGGACATCTTTTAATTGTATCTTTGCCAACCGAGCTTCAAAGCAAAATTTCTAACCAACACTTTTGAGATTTTAATAATTTGCTTTGTTGAATGTTGTGATGGCCTCACTTTTCAGAGTAATTAAAATATAATGTACAGGTAGTTAAATTTACCATTTGTAGGTGCACAATTCCATGAGTTTAACCAGTCTCTCACTGGGTTGTATCAAATCCATCCAACACATTTAGCACGATGTGGCTGTGAATATACACACTGAGGTCTGGGATGCTCCCTTATTGAAACAGTTGGTTTCACTGATAAATTTCAGGGGTTGAAAAAAAAAATTTCAGGGGTTGTATTGCAGCAATTTCTCTGTGGCTGAAGTCTTAATAGTTACAGAGATGAGGCAAACATCGGGCCTTCTTGCCAACTGTTTTTATCTTGTAGGACTAGTGCAGTGTTTCCCCGGGGTGAGGAGTGAGAGTAGGGTATCTGAAACAGCCTTAGAAATCAGGGAGAGGATCAGGCCACCAAATGATGAGGTTGAAAAACAAATAAAACTCAGTTGTCAGATTGGGCTAATCCCTGGGGGTGGGGGGTGGGGAATCCCTGAGTGCAGAGGACAGAAGAGTTGTTGGTGATCAGCTACCTAGAGAGTTCTTATGATACCAAATTATGTTGACTGATAGAGTAGGTACAGGACATGTTGAACTGTCAGTAGGCAAGGGATGGTTTCCCAAGGATAATGAACACTCTGTGTGATGAGAAAATTTCTCAATCAATACGGAACAATATGATTCAGCAAAAAAAAAAAATTAAAATATATTTTAAATCTACTTTATTTTGCAGAACAAATGAAGCAAAGAGAAAAACAATGCAGGGATTCAGGCTCAGTACATCACAGAGGGTTGTGTCACATAGCATTCAAGGAGAGAGCAAGAGTGATGAGGAACTCCAGAATGCAACTACAATGGGCAGGGCAGTTAGAAATCAGAGGAAGGACTTCTTGTCTGCAGCAGACTCATTTTTAGTTCTTAAATGGGATGTGCATCATAATCTCGGACTTTTGGCAGACTTATATAGATGGGAGCATCAAACTATATTGGAACATGTGTGTGACAATGGCTGTTGACAACCTGAAGGTGAGTGACGGGAGCTCAGGAGGAGCAGGTGCAGACAGAAGAGCAAGGTGGGCATGTGGCATCCTCAGCTCCAGCAGGAGAGCAGAGGAGGAGCATGAGGGAACAAGCACCTGAGCAGGGGGCTCTGCAGCCAGAGTGGGCTGAGGACAGTGGGACAGGAGCTAGCACAGGACTTTAGTACTTGTAGCTCTTCCTGCTGGAGGTGGTGGTGGTGTGTTTGATGGTGGAACTGCTGCCCCCAGCCGAGCTGAGGCCACTGCTCCCAATGCCTCTGCCACTGCCAGAACTGAAGCCACCTCCAAGACTGTGGCCACTGCTGTAGGAGTAGCCACCACTGCCTCCACCAAGGACTAAGCCACTGCCGGCACCGCTGGCGCTGCCATAGCCGCTAGAGATGGAGGACTGCACTACAGCTGTGGGAAAGAGGATGAGACACAACACACCATGAGCTCATTCTGCCTGAGCCAGATCAC
>PVLC010001865.1:104498-129538 GCA_004027655.1 Graphiurus murinus | reverse complement strand
CACCGGCTTCCCCACCAGGCACCCGGCTGGCACATCCTTGGCTTCCGTTTCAGCCCCAGAGGGAGACCGACATGTGCTCAGACCCATGGCAGAGAGCACAGGAGGGAAGGAGGAGGGGTGCGGAGCAGAACTGGCAAGGGGAGGGGTGGGGGGGGGGAGGAGAGGCGAAGTTGGGGTGAGGGCCAGAGAGAGGAGGGAGGAGACACAGGCAGAAGAGGAACAGGGCCAGAGGGTTGTGTGTGGGTGGCTGGTGTCTCCCGTAGGCAGCTCGTGGACCTGGTGTGACCATTCCCAGGGGTACCCCCTTTGCTCCCGGCCTCCCATCCACCCGTGGGTAGCCTCATGCTGGCCCCCATAGCCAGACCATAGCCAGAAAACAACCTTCCCGTTCTGACCCAGGAGGGAGACCTGGTGCCGGGGCAGCCAGAGGCCAAGCCCTGCTCCCGTGTGCACACGCGGGAGCCAGCCGGTGACATGAAAGGCTGTCTTGTTGTCCTCTTTTTAAATGAAGGATTTTCTGATACAGCTTCTAGATATTACTTTTGGATAAAAGATTAATAAAGAGAGGCCTAGAGTCTGCAAAGGTACACCTCCTCCCCTCTCCGGAGATAAGAGGAGTCCCTGTTACTTTAGGGGGAAGGAAGCCCACCCTGCAAGTAAGGATTCTTAAAGGTGCAGGCACTTGGGTTTCCCTGTGACTAGCTCCCTGGGCAGTGCAAACCCTTCACCGAGCCTCAGTTTCTCCACCTGCAGAAAGGGATAGCATCCTCCGTGTAGTACTGTAGTGAAGGAGCAAAGTTCCTAGTGGAAAAGCACAAGGATTCACTGGAAACTGGCCACTTCTGAGTCGTCTCGGTCTCTTTGGGAGGTTCACATATCACTCTACAGGTGGCGGTGATATTGACAAATAGATGCGGTCGATGCAGAGGCACCTGTGGCTGGAGAGGTCCGGACGATCCCCTAGGAATTCTGTCTTCCAGCTACAAAATTCCAGGCACCTGCGAAGCTGTCCTTAAGGAGTTCTGTGCCTTGGTTCTTGGGATATGGAGGAACATGGCACAAAGCAGCAGAGGAAGCACTGGGGCTTCTGCCTCCCAACAGCCTGTCACCCCAGTAGCTGTCACCTGCTGACCGTGCTGCCTCCTCAGCTCTGAATCCCAGGTGGCAGTAGCCATTCGGGCATGTGGTGGCTGTCCAAGAGAGGCTGAAGGTGGTCTGTGAGTGAGGAAATCATGCAGGGGGGTTGTCCTGGCACACACACAGCGGGGCACTGCTTTGGGGTCTGAGGTCCCCCTCGGGGTCTCTGGTACAGAGCCTGGTCAGGTTAATGCCCCAGGCAGAGAGCTCCTCCCCTTGGCCATAAGACCCCGGTGCCTTTTGCAGAGGATAGCCTGGAGGAGGTTGGAGAAAGCCTGTACGGGAGCTGTTTGCAGTGCAGCAAGTCTTTTTAAGAGCTCTTGGGGCCCCTGCAGCATTCCTGTGCCACTTCTGGTGCCCAGGGCTCTAGGTGTGCAGCCCTGGTGCTTTGGGGCATCCCATTCCCCTTCAGGTGGAGCTAACTCAGGAAGCTAGGTGCCTGGCTATGAGGGCGGTTGGATTCAGCAGCTAGTGGCAACTCCTCCCTGGAAGGAGGTGCTTGCTCTGGAGCAGGGAGGTCTTTAGAGGAAATGCCTTTGGCCACCCAGACTGAGCAGAGAGGAAGTGCCCACAACTATACACTAGCCCTCAACCCATCTGAGTCCCTTCCCTCTCCCAGCCCCCCTGCCTTCAGACCACTCCCACCTAAGCCAACTGCAGCCATTAATTTTGCTTTAGCTGAGCAGCTGTTGGAATGGATATCATCGTGTTTAAGAGCACTCATGGCCTGCTCAGTGAGTAGGGGGAAGGCCAGGGCGGTGGGCCAGAGAGTGTGGGAGTTGGTGCGGTGGATGCCTCCGCCGGGGTCTGTGGGGCCTGGGGTGGGGAAGGGGAGATGCCAGACATTGGAGCTGGGTTCCGGGGGTTCCACCCACTGCAGGTACTCACAGGGCTTCTGAGGGAGGAGCTTTGATGTCCACATGTTCAGGGATGCCAGGGAAGGGGCCAAAGTTTGGGAAATCTCAGGAAAAGGGCCTGGGCAGGGCTCACTGGCCTGGGGCATCCACCCACAGTACTCCCTCGCGCACCCTCTCCCCTGCCTTGAATGGAGCAGAGGAGACAGAGGTGGCCTCTGCCAGCTTGGAGCTTCCTCCCTGTGCCTCTCTGCTCTGCCCCTCGCCTCAATGCTTGCTTTTTAGTTAAGATTACTGTTAAGATTATTGTTACTGTTACTGTTTTTTTTTGGGGGGGGCGGGTAACAGAGGTCCATTGCCTTGTATACAATATGTGTTTTCAATTTGGTCTTGGGAGCTCACAGTAGTTTGGGACAATGTCTCTCTCATGTCACATTTCTGAGGTCGGTCTAGAGGGCCAGGCCTGAGCTCCTGAGTTGGCAGGTTCTTGTAGGGGCAGGGTGGGGTGGCTCAGATGCTGACCAGGACAGGAGCCAGGGCTTGGGAGGGGGTGGATCTCTCAGTACTTCAGGGGTGCTGGCATAGCTTTGTGACTTGAGGCACAGGACGAGTACCTTGGTTTCCTCACTGTCAGCGGGAATAGTTGTTCATTCTGTGGTTTTGTAGGACAGATGTGTACTCCACATGCTGTGTGTGGATTGTGTCTGGCACGAGTTCCCCATCCTGCCGGCAGGGGCTGGGCTCTGGGGCGTAGGAACTGCCTCTTACTATCAATAGCTGTTTGTAGCTGGGGGCCTGCTGTCTCTGGCTTGGTGATTCTGAGCCAGCGAGTGAGTGAGGCTGGTCGGGTTCACATGCTGGGAGAGACCCCAGGACGCAGGTGGCAGACTTCGCATGTTCTCTAACTCGAACGGTGGGTGCAGAACAGCTCAGCGCGAGTGTGTCCATCCTGCCAGGCCTGTCCCTTTGCAGCCAGGTTTGGAGTCCCAAGCAGCAGCACAGGAGGATGCACTGGCAGAGTCCAAATGTGGACAGGAGGAGTGGTGTGGCCCCCTGGGGGAGACCCTGTGCCCACAGCCACAGGCTCCTCTCTACTGAGTGAGGACCGTCTTCTGCTCTGCAGGGCCTGCCTCACCTCATCCCTCCGCACTTTACACTCATGCACTTGCACACGTGTCCAGCCATAGACACAGACACGCACACTCCCAGCACGCACCGGTGCAAATACCTCAAGTCCTTTCCACACACACCCATCTACTTGCACACACACACTCTCACACACTTACATACCCACATGCATCTACATGTACCCTCAAACTCATTCTCACACTTACGTATGCTCACACGTAAACATACAAACCACTGCAACTCACACACTCATAACATCAGTATACATACCCCCCAAAACACACTTGTATGCCTCTCACATGCATCTGCACACTTGCATATACTTACATGCTCATACACAAATACATGCACACCCACACAGCCTCACACACTCATCTATACACAAACACACTCACAAACTGACTCACACATATTCACTCAAACATAGCCCCCCGCACACTTACACTCATCGCCATTCACACGCCACATTTTTTTATTAGTAGGCTTCTCTTTTTTGTGTTTGTGTGTGATGCTGGGGATTGAACCCAAGGCCTTGCACATGCTAGGCAAGAGGCCTACCTCTCCTCTGAGCTTTAAAAATTTTTTTATTTAGAGACAGGGTCTCACTAAGTTGTCCAGTCTGGCCTTGAACCTGCAATCCTCCTTCCTCAGCTTCTGAGTAGCAGGGACCATAGGCATGCGCCATTGTGCCTGGCTAATATGCACCTGTCTTTTGGGTAGACGCTCCATTCTTTTATTTCCTTACCTTTCCCCTTCCCTCCCTTCCTTCCTTCCTTCCTTCCTTCCTTCCTTCCTTCCTTCCTTCCTTCCTTTATTTCTTTTTGTGGTATTGGGGATTGAACCCAGGGGGCATTCTACCTCTGAGCTACACCTCAGCCTTATTTTTTATTGTTTATTTTTGAAACAGGGTCTCACTAAGTAGCTGAAGCTGGCTGTGAACCTGCGATCCTCCTGTCTCAGCCTCCCAAGTACTGGGATTACCAGCGTGACCCACCACACCTGGCCATCCTTCTCTTTGAGGGAGATGTGGCCCTGGAAAGAGTGGTGTCCGCACCCTGAGTCTCAGTGGTCTCTGGGAGACACCCCAGCTGAGGCCCACCTCCCACACCTTCAGTTTTGTGAGTAGGGGTGACCTCAAGCCTGCACTGAAAAGTGAGATCAGGCTCAGGCCTTCGTGGATCAGGGAGGCTGGGTGTGTCCAGGTGGGACTTGAGGGCCATGGGGACAGAGATTAGGGATAGGAACCTATTTTTTATTCTTTATTTTGAAACAGTCTCACTAAGTTGCAGAGAGCCTCACTGAGTAGCTGAGACTGGCCACAAACCTGGGATCCTCCCATCTGAGCCTTCCAAGAACCGGATTACAAGCATGTGCCTCCACGCTGGGCTCTCAGTTTCTTTTAAACCTTCGTCTGCCAGCACCTTCCTCTCAGCTGGGTGTGGGTGTCCTGTGTGCTCTTATGCTAACGAGCCCCACCTAATCCTTTGCCAGGGTCATGGCAGAGACAATAGCCCCCAGAGGAGAATGGGGATCACCCCAGGGGTCCCCACCCCAGGGACTGAGCTCTTGCTTGGTTGGAGGGAAGTGGCGCCTGCTTTGATCTCCAAGCTGGATGTTTTGCTTTTCTGCTGAGAAGAAAGCTCAGAGCTGAGGGGAGTCCTGCTGCCTGCATGTCAGGGCTGGGCGTGACTGTGGAGACAGGAAACGGTGGTGGCAGCGCTTTGGGTGGCTCCCCATGTGCTACCTGTGTGCACGTGCATGTGTACTAATACATGGGCTTCCTGCTTACCCACCCATGGACATGGATGTGCGCATGCGAGCATCTTGTGTGTCTCTGTCACACATGCTCGCGTGTGTGCTGTGTGCATGTGTCCGAGCATATGTGATTGTGTGTGTGCATGTGTGCAAAACAGTTGGTAGCATTTAGAGAACCCCAGGAGGAGTGGATAGGAAGCTGCCCATGGTATGATGAGTTTCCTAGGTGTGTCCTGAGCCCATTCGAGCCCCAGAGCCCTGTGGAGGAGGAACTCTACAGGCTGAATCAGCACACAACTTATTTCACTCTGGAAATGCAGACCGGCCCTTTTATCAGAGCACAGTGCTCCTCCTCTGACTTGATTCTTCAGCCTGAGACAGCACATGCACGGGGCTTGGCTGGCCCCGCTCCCTGGTGCTCGGCCCCACGAGTGCCCTTTTCTCAGCAACGTGGCTCGTCTGATCTCTGTCTCATCACGGGCTGTGCATGGCGCACCGCCACCGCGTGGCCCCACTTCCTGCCTGCACTGACACTGCTGACAGATGGCATGTTGATGTTGACACGGTGGCCTGTGTGGGGTTGTGTGATGCACAGCAGGGGCAAGGAGGATGGCCAGCTCACGGCGGGGCCACGCCTGTGTTGGAACACGGAGCCACCTCTCACTGTGCAGTGCATCCTGGGTCCTCAGGTTAGCTCTTGTCCCCAGTCCTGATGGTCCACTTGGCCTTTTGACCCTGCAGGAGGACCTTCTGGTTCCCTTCCCTGGCAGCAGGCCCTGGGCTGGCTGGTCAGTCTGTAACACGGCGTTCTTTGGAGGGCAGCTCCCTCTCCCAGCCCACCGTGTGGTGCAGAGCCATGGCTGGCGTCTGGCCTATCTCCAAGAAGTGTCACTATGGGGCGCCTGCCTGCCCGCCCACCTGGACCATGGGGAGGGAGGGGGGAGGGCTCCACTGAGCCTGTGGGGCGCCTGGGAGCTTCCTCAGCACCAGTGTCCCCTTGCAAGCAGTGATGTCACACCAAATGCACGTTGGGGCAAGTCTGCTTTCGATGGTGGGAGAAAGTTCAGACTCTGGGCAGCGGAGGCATGCGCAGAGGGTGGGGCAGCGCGCTCCAGAGCATTCTGCTCCTGCGGTGAGAATTCTGCGTGGTCAGCATGGGTGTGCACAGTGTGCTGCTGGCGTGGGGCCACGTGGGGATCGCACCAGGGACACCGCTCAGAACGGCTGCCATGTTTGCCTGTGTTCCCCTTACGAGAGAAACACACTCCTGTTAAGAAAACTTGTGCCTTGCCTGGCGTGGTGGCACAGGCCTGGAATCCCAGCTACTCAGGAGGCTGAGGCATGAGGATTGCCAGTTTCCATGCAGCTTGGGTAACTTAGCAAGACCCTGTCCCAAAATAAAAATAATAATAATAAAAAAAAAAAGGGCAGGGGGTGTCACTCAAGGCTAGAGTGTCACTGGGTTTAACTCCCAGTGCCACAACAAACAAACAAACAAACAAAACAAACCAACTTATGCCTTCCTGAATCAGTGTGGCCTCAAAAAGCATCTGAAAAGCTCCCCTTGAGCCCTCCTCCCACAGCAGTTGTTTTCCCCTTTCCAAGTCCCCTGCTGAATGGGCATGCTTTAGGAATTGATGGATTAGCCTAAAGATTTGGAGATATACCTGATATTTAAGTTGTTAAAAAGAAAAAACAAAAAACAAAAAACAAAAACAAACCCTGTGTTTGGACATCCCGATGTTTCCTGAGCTCTGACAATGAGCTGGGTGCTGGGCGGGGCCTCTTCCCTGGCCCTGTGGGTGAGCACATCTTGGGCATGGCTTGTTCAAAGGTCAGAAATGGGCAGATCCCCTAGAGCTTCAGCCAGTGATGTGACCTCTCTGGGGCTCCTGCTGGTGTCCGGGTGGGTGTGTGGAGATGTCGCAGGTGCCATGGATAAGGGGGAGGGGCTCTTCTGCGTGGGACTATCTGAGGTCCTGGTGGGTGAGCTTGAGCACGAGTTGCCCTGTCTGGGCAGTGCGGATGGTCACTGTGTCGCTCGTGCACCCTCTGGGCAGGGTTGCGTCTGGCTGCACGGGGAGCCACTTGTCTCTGGTGGGAACTGTCTAGCGTGTTCAGCCACCTGGGCCTCACATCTGTCTTCTGGCCTCCTGCCTTTCATCCCTAACTTTCCTGCTGGTGTCGGTACATTGGCCATTACGTACATGCTCGGGACTTAAGATGGGGGTGTGCATGATCTGGGAACAAGGGCTGCGCTTGCCTGGAGAGGGGCACTGTCAGGGAACAGGTGGGTAAGTGCAGCTCCTGCATGGGAGCCTGACACCTGTGGGCCCCCTTAGCATTGAGGTGCCAGGATTACATGGGAAACACCAAAGGGCATGCTCCCCTAAGTCCCATCTCTCTCTCTCTCTCTCTCTCTCTCTCTCTCTCTCTCTCTTGCTCTTTTTTAAACTTGTTTTTATTTTGCTTTTATAGTGGAAAATTCAAACACCCAAAAGAAGAGAGGCAGGCAGAGAAATTCCTTGAGTACCCATCACTGGCTTCAAAAATGACCAACATTTTGCTGATCCTTTCTCAAATGATGCTAATTCTAAAACACTTATTGATTTGAAACCAGACAGCTAGCAAGCAATTACATTAATTTAAAAGCACACTTGTGGGCAATGTTGAAAAAGCAGCCACTGTTCAAAGAGAAGGCCATTACATTCACCGCCCGGCCGCCGGTGGCCACCCCCCAAGCAGGCCTGAGTGACATTTGGCTGAGGGTCTGGGGAGGAGGTGGAGGGCTGACCCCCATCCACCAGACACCAGGGAGGCTGTGCCAGGCCGGTGGCAGTCCGTGGACATGTGCCGCACACGGAGCCGTGCAGGATCAGCTCCTTCTCCGGCGGGGCCAAGCGCTGTGAGTGTACACGAGGGAGGATTCCCCGCAGCTGGACCTTTCGTCCTGTCTCATGGCCTGGTGGCAGGGGTGGCTCTGGGGCACCTGCAGCAGTCCCTCTATTCCCACGCTAGTGTGCATGCTGCCAGCCTCAATCCCAGCTTGGGGCAGCCCAGGCGGCCACAGGTTGCAACCGGAGCAAGTTCAGTGGCCAGATTTGCAGGGGTGATGTTCACTAGGGGTACCGCACGATGAGAGGAGCACCCAGCCCGATCCCGGGGTCAGGAGGCTGCTCAGGGCAGAAGGGAGAGCCTCCAGGCAGACTGCAGCAGGGCAGCCGTGTGGAGCGTGGGATCTGCCTAGAGCAGAGTGCTACAGGCATTCCTGAAAGTGTGCAGCCCATGCTGCCCGGGGGGCGGAGGCACAGAGGGCAGGGGGCGGGGAGCTCAGTGCTTGGCGTCTCCAAGGCTCCGCCGTCCGGAGTGTGGATGGCAGGAGGTCTGCTGTGGGGGGCACTCTGGCTGCAGCTCTGAGTAGGTTGTGCAGGCAGTGGGGCAGAGAAATGGGGCCCTCGGACAGGAATTGACGGAGGTGAGGGGTCAGAAAGGAAGGTCAGGGTGCTGGCCTGGGCAGTGGCATAGGGTAGGAGGGCCAGGTACCTGGGAGTGTGGGATGATGATGTCCAGTTGGGACAGGCCATTTCTCTGGGGACTATGGGACAGCTGAGGGAGGCCAGGACAGGGTGTCCCAGGTGCTAGTGCATTGACTTGGAGGGGTGTCCGTCCAGCAGTTGTTCTGGGGTGCGGGTTTCCATCAGGAAGCCCTGGGAGGGAAGAGCCCTCATATTACCTCCACATCGGTCAATGTCCCTTGTCACCGTGGAGCTGTAACGACAGCCCAGCGGAGGGGGTGCAGCCAGGCGCCTGCACTCTGAGTGTCTCTTTCTTCCTTTTCCAGGTCCTTCTGTGGAGGAAGCAGGTATACAGGCCACACTCAGGGAGGGGCAGTTGACCTCCTGGAGGGCAGAGTAGCCGAGGGTGGGCTGCGGTGTTCCCAGTGCCCGCCATTGTCTGTGATCCTTCCAGCATGCTTTTCATTCAGCCATTAATACCTGGCAGTGTGGACTTGTGGATGTTTATCTGACACTCTGGGTTATCACTCAACACGATTTTACTTTGTGGCTCAGATTGTTGCAGCTCCGGCCACTGGAAGTGCTAAGCTTGTCCGGCTCCTGTGTCTTCTGACACACCCATCATTGAGCATGTGTGACTTTTTAAAACTCTTGTTACTCGGTGGCACCACAAGATGCTCCATGCTTATGTCCTGCATTCTCTTCCCCTCCCTGCCCAGGAGAGGAGCCCTGGTTCCTCTTGTTGCAGATTCATGCTAGAGGCCACAGTCTGGGGACTGGTGTCTTTGTCCCTACCTGGTACTCTTGCATCTTTCAGCAGACCAAGCCAGAAAATACATGCATATGCATATTTCTGCAAATATCTGGTTATGTGCCCATCTGTGTCCGAGTTAAGCCGAACATTAGTTCATCTTGATGTCTCCCCACGACCACTCAGCTTCCTCCTGTGCTGACCTGAGAACCCTCCTGCAGTGAGCCGAGGGCTCTGGTGGTTTTCCCAGCATGGCGTACGGGTGCATAGAAAGGTCCTGCTGCTCACGCCCCTTCTCCCAGGACGTGCCGTGCCTCGCGTGGCCTCGCTGAGCCCTGGTTCCCTGGGAGGTCCTTCTCCTCCAGGCTCTGCCTGCCACTCAGAGGCTTCGAGAGCATCCCTGCAGTGGGCTGGTTTGTGGCAACTGCTGCCAGCCTTCCCTACATCCTGTCAGGGAGACAACTGAACATCGTGTTCTCGAACCCTGGCTCTTGGTCTTCCGCTTCTGACCTCTTTAAGGTGCAAGCTCTGCCAAGCGTTGGGTCTGCCGCCTCACCGGGGACCTGTTCAGTGGGTCCTGGGGTCACTGTAGGGGAGCATGCAGGCATCTGGTGCCGGGGAGACCCTGTCCTCCTACCCTCAGTGTGTCTATCTGCAGGATGCGATTGGCAGCCCAGATATGGTAGGGGATGCAGGGGGAGGATGGGGGCGAGGTCCTGGTGCCACCCTGTCCCAGCAGACCCTGTGAGCACACTGAGTCTGTCTGGGTGGGATCCTCGGGAATGTCTGTGATAGCAACTTGATCCCCGGTGTGCACGTGGGGATTGGGGTGTGGCTTGGAGTGTGCTTGTGGTGATGGATGGGGCTCCCCCTTTATCCTGCAGGAGGGGAGGAGGCCTTGACCATGCCAACCCCTTGGGCACATCCTTTCGTGAGATGGGCATGTCGGAGGCCACAGCAAGGCGTGGTTTAGAAGGGGGGGAATGTGACCGGGATGAAGGCCAGAGAGGACGGACAACAGAGACCACCCACCCGCGGTGCGCATTGGGCTGCTACAGAGCCATTGAGGACGGTAGCGGTAGCGGCATGTGGACTCCCTAGGTCGTGCCACCTTCAGAAAGGGCTGGAGTTGGGTCTGCTGCTCCAGGAGCGGCTGGTTAGCAGGTGGGCTGGGGCCAGGCCTCCTCCCTCTGGATCCTGCAGCCTGTGGGGCCTTTGTCTCTGGATACACTGGGGAAGAAAGGGTGGTCCAGAGGATGGGTCAGTCATCCTGACAGACAAGCCCCGCTGGTCCCCTTTTATGTTCTGCAGTCTGAGCCACTGTGTTCCAGGAGGGAGCCCTGGGACAAAGGACGCTCAAATGTGGACAGACCTCAAAAGCAAGGTTTTGTTGTTCTTAATTATAGGTAAGCGCTGGGCCTGCCTACTGTCACTGCCTTTAGCAGCAGCTCGTGTACTCCCACACAGGCCCTCTGCAGCCTGGTCAGCGCAGCTGGTGGCCTGGCTCCCTCCTCTGGCCCTGGCCCTTTCCAGCCCCCGGCAGTTTCTGGCAGCCAGCCAGACCTCCCTCCAGCGTCCATCTGTCTCAACAGTGTGCTGCGGGTCCCGAGGTGCTGCTGCCCTGGCCCTCCCATCCTCTTCCCCTGCTCTTGTCTTGTGTCCAGGACAAGGGGAGGGTGAGTGGCTGTCCCTTCTGGTCACCTGCCTGGTGGCCCTGATGTCTTTCATGAAGAATGGGATGCAGGAGGCGTTGCAATCTCGTGCTGTGTATAGGATGCTCACTCAACAAAATTGCGGCAAAATTAGCAAAAGGCTAAGTGTGAGGTTCCCTCTCCAGGGCTGCTGGGGGCGGCAGACAGGGCTGCCCTTCTGGAAGGACTTTGCAGGGTGTGTTCCTACGCTAGAAGAGGCTGGGCTCAGCAGCCAACCGCAGGAATTTGAAGGGTGCAGTCAGAAATTTACCCCCGAGGGCTTTATCGTGAAAGGAACAAATACTGGAAATCACCAAGAACGCCACTGGAAGATCATGGTTACGTGAAAGAAAAATCCATTTGCAGCAGTATCTTTATTATTAACGTGGCGATTGGAAACATCTAATGCATCTAACTTGCTCATTATCATGTTCATAAAGAAACCCGACTCTTAAATCCCACCCACCCTGTGAGGACAGCTCAACAAACAGCATAGAAAAAAAAAGGCCAGTGTTTAGGTCACAATGATGTGTCAGGGTCACAGAGAGATCTTCAGGTCACATGAAGATGTTCAGGGTCACACAGAGAGGTCAGGATCACTGTTGACTTTTGGTTTGTATTTCTGGCCTCCGGTTGGACATATCACTGAGATGTAAAGAAGTAAACTGAGGCACAATAAAAAATTTTAAAGCATTTATGTTATGTGCAATTTGTAATTTGGGAAACACCAACCCAAATGAAATTTAATTTTTTTTTTTTTTGCATACTGGGGATTGAACTCAGGGTCATTCTACCTCCGAGCTATACCCCCAGCCCTATTTTTTATTCTTTATTTTGAAACCGAGTCTCACTAAGTTGTGGAGTGCGTCACTAGGTAGCTGAGGCTGGCCGCGAACCCGGATCCTCCGGTCTCAGCCTCCCAAATGCTGGGATTACAAGCGTGCACCACCATGCCCAGCTCTTTTCTTTTCTTTCTTTTTTTTTTTTAAGTGCTGGGGAATCAAACCCGAACTAGGCAAGTGATGGTTTAATGTTCTGATAAGAAAACATTGGCTTTATAGGGTGATTGCAGAAATAAATAAATTGCCTGGCTGCAGTTATAGCATTTTCTTATTGGCTCTATACTAATGGAAAAGTTCCTTTTTATACAGCTTATTGGCTACTCCAATTGATTGGGCTGATGTTTTTATTTCCCTTTAGTATAGACACTTTCAAGAAACAGCTCATGTGAGATTTGCTTAGTTTGCAAGTCAAGCAAAGGTTAAGGTCACTAAGCTTTGTCTGCCTAGGGAGTCTTCAGGCCTGGTCCCAATCCTAATTTACATTAATACAAGCATCACATATACCTCAAGTTCAAAGCTGCCCCAGTCCTCTCTGTGGCCAAATCTTTCCTCTCTCTGTAGACCTGTCTGGGTCTTGGCTCTCCCACCTGTTGCCGGGCTCAGCACCCAGTGACGCTAGGTGCTCCCTCTGCTGGCTGTCCTGAGGCCCTCTCTGTCCCTGTGATTCCTCCCGATCAGGGTGACTTCCCCCTCTCTCTTGGGACCTCCATCAGTGGACACCTGCCCCACGGCCACTGTGTCTGTGTTGCATTTGATCTCTGTTTAATAGTGTGAGGCCCACAGTCCTGGCTGGGGTAGCTGTGGCTAGTCCGAGAGGAGCAGTGACATTTGGAAACTGCAGAGTCCTGCTTCCTGGGCCAGAGGTAGAATGTCAGGTTTAATCAGACATAGAAATTCTCCACTTTCTCAGCCAAACGAGAGACCCTTGCTTCACATGGTGCATGTAAATCACCTTGGGTGGAGGGTAGACACCTCCTGCTGTTGGACCGGCTGTGGCTCCTAGAGGTGCCTCTATCTGGCCCTGGCCCTGGAGTCTTTGAGACGTCGGAACAACCAGTCAAGGGGACTACTGAGGCTAGCAGTCAGGGCAGGAGCCTGGGGTCCTAGCCTGGACCTGGGTCTGTTGTGCCTGGTGCTGTGACCCGGCTGGGAAGTCCTCTTGGTCATCACCAGTTCCTGTAAAGTCTCATTCTTAGTCTTGCAAGGTCTTGAGCTGGGTCTGTGCCAGGAAATCATAAGTGCTTCATTCCTGGGACCTTGTGTTAGCCAGAGCAGGCAGCATCCCTTCTGGTCTAGCATCCCTTCTGGTCCAGCATCCCTTCTGCTCCAGCTTCCTAGCAGGCCTTGCAACTGGGCCGCTGCAGGCCCCTTCTCAACCCAGCTGTCACAGCTGGAAGGGCCCGGGCTGTGTAGATCCAGGCCTCCTGACACTCCTTCCTCATCCTCTGCTGCTGTTTATGCCCAAATTGACATCCTGGGTTTTATTTCCGTTGGATCACCTTCTCTGAATCTTTCGAGAGCATTCCACACAGCCTTCGAGAACAGTTGCTGTTCACATTTATATTTCCTAGATGTATTGGTTTCCTGGGGCTGCCATACAGTGGGGGTTTCCATAACAGGAATTTGCTCTCTCATATGCTGGAGGCTGGGAGCCCGGAATCCAGGTGGGACAGGACGGGTTCCTCCGAGGCCTCTCCTCTTGACATGTGGAGGGGGTCTTTTCCCCGAGGGCTCACGGGGTCATTTCTTTGTGTGTCTGTGTCCTGATATCCTCTCATAAGATGCTGAGCCAGGCGTGGTGGTGCATGCTTGTAATCCCAGTACTTGGGAGGCTGAGACAGGAGGATCGCGGGTTTGTGATCAACCTCAGCTACTTAGTGAGGCCCTCCGAAACTTAATGAGACCCTGTTTCAAAATAAAGAACAAAAAATAGGGCTGAGGGTGGAGCTCAGAGGTAGAATGCCCCTGGGTTCCATCCCTAGTACTGAAAAACAAAAAGCAAAAAACAAAACAAAAATGCCGGTCAGATTAGACCAGGGCCCTGCCCTAATGACCTGGTTGTACCATAATCACCTCTTGACAGATCCCATCTCCAAATACCTTCATGTTCTGAGGCCTTAAAACTTCAACATATGAATTTTGGGGGCAAATTCAGCCATAATACTAGACATGGGCACTATGCAATTCCGTGACAAGCTTTGGCACGTGCCACTAGCCCAGCTCATAGCCTGCTTGGCTGTGGGTCCGCGCAGCACCTGCGGAGGCCCCGGCCGGCAGTGAGGTTATCGGGGAGCCTCTGCATGCTCCTTGGACAGCTGAGCCCCGGACATTCCGGGCCCCACATGCTGCACCTGTTCTCTCCCTGCAGCTCGGTGCCAATGCCCTGCTCTTCGTTGGCGTGAACATGTATGGCGTCTTCGTGCGGATCCTGACTGAGCGCTCCCAGAGGAAGGCCTTCCTGCAGGCCCGGAGCTGCATTGAGGACCGGCTTCGACTGGAGGACGAGAACGAGAAGCAGGTCAGTGGGAGCCGGGTGGGCTGGCCCTTCGGCCCGCCTCCATCTTTCTTCAGTCTGTGTGGCTTCAGGCTCCTGGGCTGGTCCACGGATAGGGGGCAGCAATGGTTGTAGAATGAAGGCAGCTGTCCACCCTGAGCCTCGGGTTATGGTTTACCCTTTGATGACAATTCCCAGTGTTGTGTGTTGATGTTTGAGGCTACTGGGAGTCATGCTCCAGATTTTTTAGGGATTTGGTGGATAGCTAGCCTGGGCTTGCCGCCCCTGCAGGAGTTGAGTAGTGCATAAGTCGTGGGGTGGCTTTTGGGCACATCATTTTCCTGATGCATCTGGCATAGGTCCTTCTTGCCTTGGAAGGACGGGGCTGGTCCTGGCCACACAGCAGGTGGATGTGAAGGTGAACTGGCCCTGAGCTGCTGGCCAGAGTGACCCACCGGCAAGGGGCTGAGGCACGCACCAGCCCTGGGCTCGGCTCGGATCCCAGAGCACACTGGCATCCTGGGGCGTGCAGGGGCTGTACAGGTCCTGGTGGTCACAACGGCAGCCCTGCAGCACGGCCTGAGCACCTTCATCAGTCGCTTCTCCCCAGCCTGCTCCAAGCCATGGGGCAGCTGCACTGCAGTACCATTCACCCCCTGGGGCTCGTCACTGTGTCCCTGTCTGCTGCATGGGGCTCTGCCTCCCAGGTGGGCTGAGGAGGGGTGACCCGGGAGCCTTGGGGCCAGGCCTGGAGCACCATGGGCATCTTCTCTGGGAGTATCCGGATTCCCCCCCAGCTTGGGGCTTGCAGACCCTGGGGTACTAGCTGCCGGTATCTAGGGAGTGGTCCTCAAGGTAGGGGGAGAGCCAGGTCTATTCCTCAACTCTAGTCTACTTTTGTTTTTAAGTTAAGAAATCATACCTACTGTACATTTAATAAATGCACAAACATTTTTTGTGTATAGACATTGTCATGCTTTCTAAATTCATAGTAAAAGTAGGATATACTTGAAAAAATAGATCCCATGTGTTTCTTTAGGTGGTGTGTGTTGCTCTTGTGTGTGCACACCTGTGGAGAGGCACGTGTGGGTGTGTGCGTATTTGCTTTTGTCTCTGTATACATGTGCACATGTATGTCTGTGAGTGTCTGGATAATTTCTTGGTGTGCATATCTGCATACCTGAAGTCCGTATGGCTGCGTGTGCATGCCTGCATATGCCTGGGGATCTGTGTATACGCCTGCGTGTGCTTATGTTGCATACTTTGTGTGTACGGATGAGTGTGTGTAAATCGTGCATCTCCTGAGGCTGCGTTCTGAGCGTTTCCTCCTTGGCCGTCATCACACTGGTAGCAGCGTCTCCTTGGTACTTTCTAAGTAGAGCTTGACCTTGTTTCTGTCGCAGCCACAAGATCCAGAAGTGAATCTGTGGGAGCCCTGTTTCCCCCTGCAATGACCTTCTCTGTTGTGCTGGAGAAAGCAGACCTTCGTGGGCTGTATTTCTGAACCATCCTTTTATTTTTCTACTGGGTCTTTTCCCTCCCATCTCTTTTTTCAATATCCTCCTTTCCTACCTCCCCTGTTTTGGTCAAGTTTTCTTTCTTTCTGACTCTTACTACTTCTCCTATAGATCATCTTGACTCTCAGTATTTTCCTTTTAATATTTTCTCCTCACACCCATATAGGTCATTTTATTTTTATTTTTAAATTTGATTTTGACTAACACATATAAATTGAATATACTCATGGTCCTAACCATGAGCTCAGTGTGATATATTCAACACACACACACAGCATGCACCGATTGAGTCAGGGTGATTAGCATTTCCTTATCCATTTCTTTATGTTTGGAGCTCCTCACTACTAGATCTTTATATATGATAGGTTGTTGTGAAATGTCATTCCACTGTGCGGAACACCAGAACTTATCTCTTCTATCTAACTGTGCTTTGGTATCTGTTACCCAACCTCCCTTTATCTCCCCAGTTTTCCAGCCTCTAGTAATCACTGTCCTATATTTAGGATGACTTTTTTTTTTTTTTAGCTTCCACATATGAGAGAGATCATGCAATGCTTCTCTTTCTGTGTCTGGCTCATGTCACTTAATATAATGTCCTCCAGTTCCATCTGTTTTGTTGCAAATGACAGGGTTTCACTCTTCTTTATGGTTGAATAATACTCCATTCTCCATATTTTCTTTATCCCTTCGCCTGCCGATGGGCACCTGGGCTGATTCTATATCTTAGCTGTTGAGAATAGTGTCTCAACGAGTGAGCCATTGCTGCTCAGATGTGTCACCTCGAATGTGTTCTGGAAGCGAGACTTTACTTCTCAGCTCTACAGATGAGGAAGGCTAGACTTGGGAGGCTCCTGACAAGTTCTACCTGTGAGACTCTCAAGCAGGAAATGTCAAAGTGGTAAATGTCACCCAATCTCATTAATCCAGCTCAGTGCCCTTCTCTTCAAGGGTTTATCTCCATGCAGATCATTTTCTCACTTAATTGTGATTTTGGTATATGTATTTATATGTATATTTTGGTTTATGTATATTTTGGTATATGTATATATGTATGTATACCAAAATATGTATATAAACACATATACATATACTCAAATCACAATACACACATATATTTGGGATATATAAGATAAATTATAAAATTATATATGCTTTTACATATAAATATATTTAAAAACTTATTATATATAACATTTTATTTTCTACACTATGACAACATTTTGCACAGGTGTATCCACTTGCATCATAAATGTGGTTTAAATCGGCAGTGTCTCCCTCCTAGTGCACGTGCTCTAGTTTCTCAGCTTCTGAAATTTAGATGCTACATCTGAAAAAAAAAATTCTTTTTTCATGCATGCCTGTATTTATCTAGTTTTGAAGTGCTTTCTTGGTTACATTGTTAGGAGTGTGAATATGGTAGTGTTTTTCTCCCAAGTTCCTAGGGTATTTTCCTAAAGGTTGTGCTCCTTTGTATCTTTAAGAAGTAATGTCTGGTGACACTGTGCTCCGGTAACACTGGTTCCCTGTGTGGTCAGGGCCACAGCATCACCATCCCCGGGGAGCCTGTCAGAAATGCAGATGATCAGGCCCTGTCCAGCTTGGGGTGGGAAAGCGGGGCCTGGCCTCAGGATGGCTGGCTTTGGAGAGCTGTCCTGCCTGTCCCACCCCCTCTGCCCACTCTCTTTCTGCCTCTGCCTCTGTCTGTCTCTCTGTCACTAACTCTCTGTCTCCTTGTGTCTCTCTTTCTCTCCTTCTTCCTCTCTGTCTCTCTTTCTTTCTGGGCACAGAACACCCCTCCTACCTATAGTGACTTCCCAGAAAGATCATTCAAATTATTAACTCATTAATGGATTCGTCCATGGGTGAAGTTGGTGCCTGATTCAGTTATTTGACCTCTGAACCTTCTTGCATTGCCAACATATGAGCTTTTCTGGGGGGACAGTCTGTATCCAAACCCCAACAGGGGGCCCCTGCTTCCTGCTGGCCCTAAGTGTTCAGTGCCGCCTACTGCTCTGTTTTGCAGCGGCCTCCTGCAGCAGGGGGTGTTTGATGCCGCCAACAGGAGCCTCTGCCCTCCATATCGCTTAGCTGACAGACCCGGGGCTGCCCTGTGGAGTCAGCCAGGCTGTGCTGGGGTCCAGCAGGCTTCTGCTGAGGTGTCAGGCCGGACTCCCTGCATCGTCTCAGCCCCCCAGGCCTCTGCCGATGTATGTCAACATAAAATAACAACTCCGCTTTAAACAGAATGGTTTATTCTGAGCCAGATATGAGTGACTCTGGCTGGGGGCACAGATTCCAGTTGCCCCAAGTGATGCATTCTGCTGCGGAAGAGGTGATATGAACTTTTGTAGCCACCGAACAAAAACGGATATTGATCAGGACGTTCAACAGATCCGTTGGTGGGGCAGCAGGTAGGTGGCTGGAGCGAAGGGGAAAACTGCCTCTTCTGTAGGTTCCAGAGGTGACCTTACAGCCGTCTTAGCTTCAGGGTCGCGGCGGCTGGAGTCTGCTCAGGTCAGCAGTGCAATCGCAGGGGGTCACCTACTAGTCACGAGGAGGTCCGGTCAGACACAGAGTCTGGAGCAAGTGGCTGCTTTTCTAAATGGCCTAAGACAGCACCAGATGATTTTGGTTTTCAACCTGGGACAGTCCATCTCTCCCATCAGGATGTTGTAAGCTGGGGTCACAGAGTCCGCAGGGTCTTCCACACAGAGGCAGCTTCTCAGAGCGCTTCAGCTCTGCACCTGTGTGCTGGGGAGTGTGGGATTGGCTCTTCCTGTCCTCTCTGGACCTTCAGGGGCGACCCAAAATGCAGAAGATGCTGGAAGGAAGGGTGGGGTGCTGGCTTTTCTGTTCCACTCTACTACTTACTATGCTTCTAGAAGGTTCTTTACTGGAAGGGAGGGAAGGTTACCTGAATTGAAGTATGGCTGAAGCTGATTCCTTAGGGAGGTGTTTGGATGTGCTAAAAGGAACCCTCCTCCCAAAAAAACAAAACAAAGGAACTGAACAAAGGGGCGCCTTTGCCTAAGGGGGTCTTGGCAGAGTAGAATCCTGTCTGAGTTATCCAATGTCTTTGAAATCAGGAGGCATCTTTAGAGTGACCAAGCCCCTGTCTCCTTGTTGTTAAGAATATAGGGCTTTATTTTGTTTTATTAATCTGAGAACTGGGGCTCGGAGATTTTAAATGACTTGAGGAAGATAATGAGTGTGTGGCCGGGTGGTGGAGCTGCACCCAGGCCAAGCCCAGAGGGCTCCCTTGGGGACCAGGCAGGGCTGCTTCCTCCAGAGACTCACTCATAGGTGGACGTTTGCAGAAAGTGGAGTTAAAATGCTCGGAAGGGGGTGCGAAGGTTCTTGCAGGGCTCTTGCTGTTTCAGAATAGAAATGTCAAAAGAGAATTCTTTGAAAGAGAAAAGCCTGAGAGACATGGATCAAGAAAAAAGCTGGCACACAGGCACACTCACACACAGGGCGGGAGGAACAGAAGGGGCCGGCTGCAGACAAAGCAGTGACCCAAAATAGATAACAGGGAGGTGCTAAGAATAATTCCATGCCTGAGTATTTGAAAACTTAGACAGAATGGACACATTCTCAGAAAAGTGTCAGTTACCAAAGATGATCCTAGAAGAAGAAAGCCCTACCAATCTTACAACCATCAGAATTCCTGACTCAGTACTTTGCCCACTTGCACAGTAGACGGCAGGCGGGAGGCTTTTGCAGATGAGCTAGTTCTACACAATTTGGAGGAAGATGCCATGCCTGCTGAATCATGCCCAGGCTAGGAAACTCTTCTCTGAGCTCCGCATGAGCTTGTGGTTACAGACGCAGGCTAGGATGCCCGGCCCTCTCGGGCAGGTCAGGTGCACGCGGGAGCCCGTTTCCCTGTTTCTGTTTGCATTAGCGGCTCCTCTGGGCCCTGTGCTTCGGGTGCATGAGTGGTCTGGATGGGGCGGGCGGAGGGGTCCCCTGCTGCTTGTCCCCTGGTGCTGTTGCTCATGCGCTGGGCTCTAGGGGCAGGCATGCTGCTGAGTTGAGGCAACCTAAGTGCCTTGTATAATTAGTCCCAGAGTTCAAGAGGCTTGGGTTGGCCTCAGACCCCCAATTTGTGGTCAGATGCCTGGCCGGGGAGGTGACCATCTCTCTGGCCTCTTTCAGAGCAACTGAGCACCCTTCAGCCTTAGGTGGTCAGCAGGGATGTGGAAGGACACCCTGCTGCAGCCCAGATGCTTCACATTTGTCTACATGCTGAGAGGTCTGAGCCCCGCACAGGCACTACCCACGGAGTCCTCAGACTCCGCAGCCCTGTGGTAGCACCATGCTGCTCTGGTCTCTCATGTTGTTGTTGTTTGTGCTGCTCAGGCTTCAGAGTCAGTTCTGTAGAAGCCACGGGAACCCGGCATTTCCTCCTCACCCTGTGGTGGGTGCTTCTGCGTTGTCAGGAAGAGGTAGGAGCTGGTTGGAGCCAGGGTCTCTAGGCAGGAGTTTCTGTGGCATGTCCTAGAGGGCTGCAGGGAGGTTTGTGGGGACCCCAGCTATCTTGTCTGTTGTGTCCCTCATTTGTTTTATGTTTGCGTGGCAGCTGGAGTCAGTCCTCTTAGGGCTCCTTCCGATGGCAGAGCCCAGGTCAGGAGCTGCTGGCTGGCATGGCACAGAGCCTGGTGTTGCTGGAGAGGAGGGGTCCTGGAGCCCACTGGGGCCTGCCTCTGTGCTGGTGAGGGCTCAGGCATGCACTCCAGAGAGTCTATGGTCCAGAGGGCATGGCTGGGTCTGCAGCCCACCTTGCAGAGGATTGGAGAACCAGATCATGTCCAGTCAGTGATGTGAAGTGACCCTTGGTGTCCACAAGGGAGCTAGAGAACCTCTGCCAGGGTGGACTTGGCCCACACAGCTGCAGGGAACTGCTGAGATTACATCCCAGGCTTATGGAAGACTTAAGAGTAGAGAGGAGCTGGAGCAGCTACAGGAAGGCAGGTGCTGATCAGGTGTGAAGACTGAGCCAGCAGGCACTGGGCCTGTCCTGGGGTAGGTGGCCTCAGGGTAGTGTCCCAGCCAGAGTCAGTGTGGATGCTGGTACAGGGGTTGTGTTTCTCATGAATGGATGTCATGTCTGGAGACAGGCAGCCGGGAGCTGATGTTGCAGCCCCAGGGTTTTTGGGGGCCGGCTTTACCTCAGTCAGGGCCGCTGCCATGACCGAGTCCAAGGACAGGGCAGCTTTGCTAGAAATGTAATGCTCACACTTTTGGAGGCTGCAAAGTCGATAGGGGTTCTGGGGTCTCTCTCCTTGGCCTGCAGATGGTCACCGTCTCCCTCTTGCGTCCTCTTGTGACTGCCCCTTTGTGTGCACATCTTTGGTGTCTCTTGTGTCCAAATCTCTTCTCATAGAGACACCAGCCAGGCTGGATGAGGGCCTACTCTGGTGGCCTCGTTTTACCTTAATTACTTCCTTAGAGGCCCTATCTTCAAACAGTCACATTGGGGGTTGGGATACAACCTGTAAACTTGGAGGGTGGGGAGGGGCCCAAGGTTCCCTCCACAGCACAGACCGAACAACAGGATGCTCGGTGTCAAGTAGGGGTCAAGTGTAGGACCCGGGACTGAGGAGAGGGGAGCTGGTGTGGGCCCGGCCGGGTGTGCCAGGGCAGCGTGCCTGTCCTGTCCTTGAGGCAGGACACGGGGAAGGCGCATCTTGGCTCCTGTGCAGCTGGTGGGGGAGCAGCCGGCGCTGAAGATGGGCCCCTTCCTCCTGTTCTTCAGGTCCCTCCAGCTCTGACTCGAGATGCGCAGGGCGGCAGCAGGAGCAGGCCCCGAGGGGGCTCTCAGCAGGCCCTGGATGGGCTGTGGCTGTGGCAGGTCCCTGGCGTCCTGCGCCTGGGACCCACCAGCCTCACTGTGGATCTCAGCTTTCCTTGGGCTGGTTGTGGTGGGGGTGCCCTTGGCTTGTGGCACCGCGCCTCACTGTCCCCTCCACTGAGGCCTGCTGTCCCTGTAGGGAACACGTTCTTAGCCCTCTTGGAACTGCAGAAAGGGTTAGTCTTTTATGTTTTCAACTCCTTCTTGTTCCCTTGGTGTTGATTTTACCGCCGGCCCTGTCAGTCACTGTCACTGCGTTTTCCTTAGTAGGTGGGACGTAAGGGATATGATCCGGAGGGCGCATCCCCTGGTCTCCCAGCCCAGCTTTCCCAGGGCCTCTCCCTGTGTGGATCACTTACAACCATGGTGATCCTCGTCCTGGTTGATACCTGGAGTGAGGGGTCAGGGGTGAGGGGTGAGGGGTTGGGCAAGGGTGGTGGGAGACAGTGGAAGGGGGGGCTGACCTCAGCCAGCAGGGTGGGTGGTGGACAGCGGCTCAGGGTGCTAACCAGGCTCTAGCCATGGAGAAGTTTCCAGAAAAGACCAGTTCTGGAGCTGGAGGAGGCCCTGGTTGAAGCAGAAGGAGTAAAGCGGACCCTAGTGCAGGTCTGCTGGGCTGTGGTGGGTCTTGGGCAGCCTGGCTGGACAGAAGCCTGGGGTCTGGCACTTGGCAGGGTGGGGAGGGCGGGCCGCTTGCTGCCCAGCTGTGCGGCTCCTTGGAGGGAGCCCCCACCCCGCCTCCTCTAGCCTGCTTGCTTCTCACCTGCCCTGTGCATTTGAGTGCGTGCCCCCTAAGTCATCTCCCACAAGTCCCGAGTGAGCGACCCTTTCCAGTTACGTGGGAAGATGCACCTCACCTGTGGGGAGCCGGCCGGGCAAAGTCCCCCAGGCACTGGTGAGACATGCAGAGACTCTGGCCCTGCCCCAGACCCCCTGAACCACAGCTCTGTGGCTGAATCCCAGAGAGGGGCATCCAGAGAGGCCCACAGGTGCCTGTGCACAGACTTCCATGGCAGGCACCTAAGCAGGCAGATTCTGGCAACATCTCTCACTGTGTGCTCTGTGGAGGAACTGGTATGATGAGGGCTTTGAGGGATGTGTAGGAGTTTACCACTTGGAATCAGGGAGGTAGAAACTGTGGGTACCATTCTGGAAGTAGACTTGGGGAGGTCACAGGTGTTATTTTTGAGGAAAGGATACCCAGGTCCCTAAGTGTGAGCTTGGTTGTCCTTCAGAGTGGAGAAGGTGGGGTGTGGCCTGGAAAGACAGCTCCACTAAGACCACCTGGGGGCCACGGGGTGTTCACAGCTCCCCACGGGGCTCTGCTCCTGGGATCCGTGCCTGTCATCTGAAGGCTACCCTCAGCTCCTCAGCTTCCTGCTCGGCGGCCCCAGAGCCCACTCAGGAAGTAGCTCTGAGCTTGGCTTCCCCGCCCCAAAGTGTGGAGGCTGGTCCCTCAAGGGCCGAGCCCTTCCTCAGATGCCACTACTAAATCAGAATTCCAAAGATAGCATGCGGCTATTTAAAGCACACAACTTGTTATTCTAACAAGGTAAATGGAGCAATTTTGAGTTACTGTGTGTAAGGAAATTTATCAGAAGAAAAATGTTCATTTAAGTAATATAGGATGGGTGTTTAAATAGCCTGGACATTCCCAGCACTCTTCTCAAACCACTACAGTTTATTATTTATATTTTATTTTTATTTTTATATTGTCTTGCTGTACTGAGGAGTGAATGAATCATTTTTTATTATTTTACTTATTTATTTATTTTTTGCAGTACTGGGGATTGAACTCAGGGGCATTCTACCTCTGAGCTATACCCCCAGCCCTATTTTTTATTCTTTATTTTGAAACAGGGTCTCACTAAGTTGTGGAGTGCCTCACTAGGTAGCTGGCCTCGAACCCGGAACCTCCAGTCTCAGCCTCCCAAATGCTGGGATTACAAGCGTGCGCCACCCCATGCCTGGCTGAATGAATCATTTTTTAAACAGTTTTAGTTGTTGATTGATTGTTGACATACCATGTGAGAACTATAATGCACCAATAAAAGTACAAAAGAAAAGAGAGTTAACATACCATAAAGTCCAGTTGAAAGATAAAAACAATTAAATGCTTCACTCAATATTTGCAGAATTATTATTGTTATTATTATTATTATTATCATTATTATTATTATTAGTGGTACTGGGGATTCTACCTCCAAGCTATACCCCCAGCCCTATTTTGTATTCTTTATTTTGAAACAGGGTCTCACTACATTGCAGAGAGCCTCACTAAGTAGCTGAGGCTGGTCTCGAACCCATGATCCTCCTGTCTCAGCCTCCCGAGTACTGGGATTACAGGCATGCTCCATCATGCCTGGCTTAATGAATTATTTTTATTTATAGAATTACCATACAGTAATCTTAATCCTATATGTTAATAATTTAATGTTTAATTTAATATGTTATATTTATATATAATCATAATCTTATTAATCTTAATCTTAACCTTATACATTAGTGTTATTTAACATATATTAAATATATTAAATAAGCTTAATATTGTTATATAGAATTGGTATGCAATAATCTAATTTGAGAATATTTTTATTATCCTCCAAAGAAACCTTGTATCCATTAGCAGTTGCTACCAGTTATCCCCAACTGTCCCTCAACCAGGCTTCTTTCTTTCTCTCTCTCTCTCTCCCTTCCTTCCTCCTCTCTCTCCTCTCCCCTTCCCTCCCCTCCCTTCCCCTCTTCTCTCTCTCCTCTCCTTCTCTCTCCCCTCTCTGTCTCTCTCTCTCTTTTCTCCTTCTTCTTCTTCTTCTTCTTCTTCTTCTTCTTCTTCTTCTTCTTCTTCCCTCCTCCTCCTCCTCCTCCTCCTCCTCCTCCTCCTCCTCCTTCTTTCTTTCTTTCTTTCTTTCTTTCTTTCTTTCTTTCTTTCTTTCTTTCTTTCTTTCTTTCTTTCTTTCTTTCTTTCTTTCTTTCTTTCTTTCTTTCTTTCTTTCTTTCTGCATTTAGCTATTCTAGACCCTTTGTACAAGTGGAATCACAGACTGTGTGGACTGCTTCTCCCTAGCGTGTTCTCAGTGTGCATCCAGATTGTAGTCTGTGTCAATACTTCATTCCTCTTATGGACAGATCCATTCCACTGTGTAGCTGGAACACATTTTGCTTATCCCCTCACACTCGATGAATATTTGTGTCATTCCTGCCCTTCGGTTACCGTAAATACTGCTGCCCTGAGAAATCAGGTACACCTTGTCGTGCGCACGTGTTTTCTGTATCACTGATAGGCACCAGTAAAAGCCCCAAACAGTTATTCTTTTCTCTTGGAGGGAAAATACTGTGATTGGCCTCTACAGATCAGGCAGAATCAAGAAGAGCAAGGCAGAAGAAAAGTGGCACCTCGTCCCCAAGGCTGCATCTCTGTGTAAAGGCCTGGTGGACTGTGGGATACAGTGGCTTCTGGGAGCCAATCTGGAGGACTCTTTCGGGCTGAGCTGTAGCAGCAGAG
>PVLC010001865.1:74296-104398 GCA_004027655.1 Graphiurus murinus | reverse complement strand
GGGGGGGGTCGTGGTCAGAGACAGTGGTGTTTTTGCGACTGTGGCTCCCCTACACACTGAAGTTGGGAGTGCCCAGCCTGCTCAGGTTCAGCATCTTGACATAAGGATCAGTGCACAGGGGCGGCAGGCACGGCCCGAGCTCCTGGAGTGACGTCTTTGCTCAGTGGCAGTCCATCTCTATGGACTGGAACTCTGAGGCCGGGCGAGGCGTGCAGGCCTGGGTTCATACTGGCTGTGCCTGAGCCGGGGCTGTAGCCTTGGCCAAGGGCACCTCCTCATCACACTTCATGGGGGAGGACTCTCTAAGGAAGAACAGGAGTCCCTGCTCCCTGCTGCCTAACCCGAGCCTTCTCTCCTGTCTAGGAGCGGCTGCTTATGAGCCTCCTTCCCCGCAATGTCGCCATGGAGATGAAGGAGGACTTCCTGAAGCCCCCGGAGAGGATTTTCCACAAGATCTACATCCAGAGGCATGACAATGTGAGGTAGGGCTGGTGCTGACCCAACCCAGTGGTGGGCTGGGGGCTGTGGTCTAGAGGGATAAGGGAGGGAGGGAGAGGATGAAGGAGGTGTGGAGCCACTGGACAGGGTTAGAATGAGCCTGGTGCTCTTTTAAAACCCCATTTGCAGAGAATTGGCATTATGTGACCTGTCTGAGCTCCCCTGGGAATCCCCACTCATGAGCTGTGTCTCTCCTGGACCTGACTCAAAGCCCAGGGGGAGCTGCCCTGGCTCAGCACCCTTGCTGAAAACAAACACTGGCAACTGCTTAACCTTATAGCTGCCTTAGGCAGTGAGGGCAAGTTGGGGCAAACAATAAGTGACCCGGAATTGAAGGATAATCTCGGGAATGAGATGTGGACAAGATGCTTTGAATAGCTCTGCAAATTCCAGAAAACCAAGCGTATGCAGAATTATTTCAGAAAAATCACTGAGCAGACAATGTCAAAACCAAAGAGCAGCTAGATGTGGTGGTGTACTCTTGTAATCCCAGTACTTGGGAGGCTGAGACAGGAGGTTTGCAGGTTCGAGGACAACCTCAGCAATTTAGAGAAACTCTCAGCAACCTAATGAGACCCTGTTTCAAAACAAAACAAAACAAAACAAAACAAAAAAAGGGCTGGGGGTATAGCTCAGAGGTACAATGCCTCTGGGTTCAATCCTGAGTACCACAAAACAGAAACCCAAACCAACCAACCAACCAACCAACCAACCAACCAACCAACCAACCAACCACCCAACCACACAGACAAAAAGAAACAGAAGAGCAACAACCACAATTCCTGATAGGGGGTGGAGTGGGGAAGTCTTATTTCCAGAGTTGATTTGTTGTATTAGTGGAGTCACAACAGAGATATGTTGGATATGCAAAAGTAAAATATAAGTATGTATGGCTCACACTTAGGACAAAGAAGGCAGTTAACAGAAGCTGTCCCTGATGAAGCCTAGCCATTGGACTTCTTAGATAAGATTTTAAAATCATTTTATTTATTTATTTATTTTGAAACAGAGTTTCACTAAGTTGTAGAGGGCCTCTTGAGGTTGTTGAGCCTGGCTGCGAACCTGCGATCCTCCTGTCTCAGCCTCCCAAGTACCATGCACCACCATGCCTGGCTTAAATCAGCTTTTTAAAATGTGTTCAAAGAAACGAACTGTGTCTATATAATTAGAGGAAACTAGAAGAATAATTGCTCACCAGGTAGACAATACCAATACCAATAGAGAGCAGAAATTATTTTTGAAAGAACCAAATAGAAATTCCAAATTTGGAAACTACGGTAACCGAAATGGAAATGTCACCAGAATTCATGTCAGTCTTGCTTAGGCAGAAAATAAGAGTCAGTAAACTTGAAGAGAGATCCATTGAGTCTTTTCAGTCAGAAGAACAATGAAAAAGAGGAGGAAGAAAATGAGGAGAATTGTGGAGCCATGAGACACCCTTCAGCCTGTCAACACGACCAGAGCCCTGGAGGGGAGGACAGGGAGAAGGGGCGGAAAGAAGATTAGAGGAAATTCTTACTAGGTGCCCGGTCTCTTGTCTTATTCTCACCTCACAGATGAGAGATGAAAGGATGTTTGTGAGGAAGGGCAGGCAGGGTGACTCGCCTGGGGTCCCCTTGCTGTAGCTGGTGGAGCTGGACCATCTTACAGAAGTCCAGCACTTCCCTCCTGCCCCTCCTGGGCTGGATCCCTTCCTCCTCCTCTTCCTCCTCTTTCTCCTCCTCCTCATCCTCCTGCTCCTCCTCCTTCTCTTCCTCCTCCTTCTCCTCCTCCTTCTCCTCCTCCTCCTTCTCCTCCTCCTTCTCTTCCTCCTTCTCCTCCTCCTTTTGTGGTACTGTAGATTAAACTTAGAGCCTCATACATGTTGGGCAAGCACTCCATCACTGAGCTACACCCGCAGTCCTTTTTATTTTATTCTGAGACAGGGTTTCACTAAGTTGCTTAGGCTGGACTCAAACTAGTCCTGCCTCAGTCTCCCAAGGTGCCACCTCACCTAGGTAAGCTGGGCTGGCTCCTCTTTAATGACACCCTCTGTGGTGCATGAGAATGCTTGTTTCCTTTACTTGGTTTATGGCTTCTATAGAGGAGTGCTTTGGGTAGTCTAAGGTTGGGACTCCCAAAGTTAGAGGAAGGCCAAGGACACTTGAACAAAGGTGGGTACATGATTGGGACCATGTTTTAAGATATATGTTAAAGTTCAAAGTTTTAAAAGACAAGCACTACAGTGTGGGTTTTCTTCATTTCTCAAATATTCTGCAAAGAGCATGTTTTAACTTTATAAGAAGGGAGAACAACCAGTGTGGTGGCACATGCCTGTAATTCCAGCAACTTGGGAGGCTGAGGGGAAAGTTTCATGACTTCAAAGGCCAGCCTGGGCAACATAGAGAGGCCCAGTCTGAAAATAGAACAACAAAAACAAATAAAAAAACAGAAAAGAAAGAAACAGTAGGGAATCTTTTTAAACCTGTGCTGTCCCAGATGTGGAACATTTACAAAAAAAAAAAAAAAAAAAAAAAACTTACAACAAGTATACCACTTATGTTGACTTGCAAATACTATTTGAGTATTTATTAGGTTCACAGAGTTGAAAACGTGGGACTTAACGGGTTAAAGTCTTTCCCACTATCTCTAGAAAGTAGTTGTGCTCTGTGATTAGGCCCTGTGCTCTGGAGGCCAGTCCTGTTCTGTAATAAATAGATATCTAGGACATGGAGAGTTCACACAGGGCTCTGCACCTCTGCACAGTACAGGGACTCCAGCTCTCCATGGTGAGGCTCTGACACCCCACGTGGGGCCCCATGGTCACGTGCACCCAACTGGCAGAAGGGAAAAAGAGAGTGGTGCAGAGGGGCTGCGCACTTTTTTTTTTTTTTTTTTGCAGTACTGGGGATTGAACCCAGGGACATTCTACCTCTGAGCTCCACTCCAGCCCTATTTTTTATTCTTTATTTTGAAACAGGGTCTCACTAAGTTGCAGAGGACCTCACTAAGTAGCTGAGGCTGGCCACAAACCCGGATCCTCCTGTCTCAACCTCCCAAGTACTGGGATTACAAGCGAGTGCCACCACACCAGGCTGGCTGCACACTTCTTAAAAGATCACCACTTCCGTTCCATAGTCCTGATCACCACTTCCATTTCATAGTCCTGGCCACCACCCGTTTACACAGCTTCCCTAGGAACGGGGCCGGTCTCTAGAGGACGGCGGTGATGGGGTCTGTGTGGGGGATGGCAAGCTCTGAATGGCCCAGCCGCTGCTCCCTCTGTAACCAAGAAGGGAGTCCTGCAGCTGCTCTGAGCCTCAGTCTCTCATCTGTAAAATGGGACGAGGGCACCCTCCTTTCCAGCCGGAGTAGTAAATGGCATGGCGTAATCTGAAATGGCTTGTAGGTGGAAATGTCTGTGTGGCTCTGGGGGTCCTTCCTTCCTAAGTGACTGGCACCCCTCTCTCCTGCAGCATCCTGTTTGCCGACATCGTGGGCTTCACGGGCTTGGCGTCCCAGTGCACGGCCCAGGAGCTGGTGAAACTGCTCAACGAACTCTTTGGCAAGTTCGACGAGTTAGCCACGGTAAGCACGGTGCTTCCTTTATTCAGGGGAGGTCAGAGGGCTTCTGGAATAGTTGTGTCAGGTGATTCTCCTGACACAATGTGAGCCGGACCGACGGCCAAGCTATTCTTCCAGCAAGGCTGAAAATCACAGGGTCTTGACTCTTACAGTCCACTTATTCCTCTCCTTGGACCTGAGCTCTGTATGTGCCAGATGAGCACCTGGGTACAGGACTGGCCAGGAGTCTTCCAGTCAGTCTCATCCTGGCATCCCTGGGAGAAACCTGACTTGGACATATTTTATTATCTTCTTATGAATGGTTATGAAGTTCTATGACTTGCTAAAATTTTGTTCAGAACTTTTCCCATTTTTGTTACTTAAGGATATTAGTCTGTGGCTTTCCTTAGTCTGTCTTTAGAAGGTGTCAAGGTAATGCTGATCTCATAGATAAGTTTGGGAATATTTTCCCTAGTTCCATTTTCTGGGAAAGTTTGAGTAGAACTGGTTGTTATTTTCTTAAATGTGTGGCACAATTTACTTGTTCACTTGGCCTGTGTGTTCTCGAATGACTTTGGTAGTTCTTTTTTTCTTTAAGAAACTTATCTACCTATTCTATGTTGTCAAAATCTCTGGAATAAAGTTGTCCATCATATTTTCTCGTTATTGTTCAGTATCTGTAGGCTTTGCAGTTCTGTTGGGTTGCCTCACTCATTCTGCTCTTCTTCCCAATTTTGTTAATTTGTGTCTTCTTTTCTAATCGTTCCATCTAGATGTTTATCAATCATATTGATTCCCTTAAAGAATTTGCTTTTGGTTTCATTGTTTTCTCTGTTTTTCTATTTCATTAATTTCCTTTTAGATCTTTATTGGTACATTTCTTCTACTTCGGGTTTAATGTACTCTACTTTTTTTTTTTTTTTTTTTTTTTTGGTAGTGTCTTAAGATGGAGACTGGGTCCATTAATTTGAGGTTTTTTTTTTTGTCATTTAATATATGCTTTTAGTGCTGTAAACTTCTCCAAAAGCACCCTCAATTTTTTTTGTTTTTATTCCGTTCAAAATACTTTTTAATTTCCCTTTTGATTTTTCTTAGCCTTGTGGGTAATTTAGAGATGTGATTTAAGGATTTTTCAAAGATCTTTCTGTTTTTGACTTTTACTTTAATTCTATTGTGGTAAGAGAACATGCTTTTATGATTTAAATCCTCACAAATTTATGGCCAAAAATGTGGTTTATTTGGTAAATGACCCAAGTACACTTGAAAATAATGTGTAGCATGTTGTTTTGGAGAATCCTTTTGTTAAGAGTGTGTTTTATAAACACCAGTTAGGGCACTTGATCAGTAGAGAAGGTCATGACTTCTGAATCTTTACTGATATCCTGGCTATATATTCTCCCAATTATTGTGAGAGGTGTATCAAAATCTCGATTACATGATTGTAGATTTATCCTTTCAGTTCAATTTGTTTTGCCTCACATATTCTTAAGCTGTGTTATTAGGTTCTTAATGTAATAGTAGTATTGTTATTTCCTATTGAAGAATTGACTGTGTGTGTGTGTGTGTGTGTGTGTGTGTGTGTGTGTGTGTAGTACTGGGAATTAGATCCAGGGGTGCTCTACCACTGAGCTACATCCCCAGCCCCTGCCCCCCTTTTCTAAATCTTGAGACAGGGTCTTGCTAAGTTGCCCCAGCTGGCCTGGAACTTGTGATCCTCCTGCCTCAGCTTCCTGAGTTGTACTCAGCTAAATTTGTTATTAAGAAATGGCCCCTTTCCCCACATCCTTGCCAACATTTGTTATCATTTGTATTCTTGATGACACATTGTTAGTGGGATTATAAACCATTATGGCTGCTATAGAGATTAGTGTAGAGGTTCCTCAGTTCCTCAGAAGACTGGGAATAGGACCACCATTTGACCCTTCCTGGGTATTTTTTTTTTTTTTGTACTGGGGATTGAATCCAGAGGCATTCTGCCTCTGAGCTACACCACCAGCCCTATTTTATTTTGAAATAGGGGTTCACTAAGTTGTGGAGGGCCTTGCTAAGTTCCAAAGGAATTAAAGTCAGAATATTATAGTGATACATGTGTATCCATGTTTCTAACGGCACAATTCACAACAGTCAAACCATGGAGCCAGGCTAGGTATATATCAAGAGCCGAAAGGATTACAAAATGATGGTCTATACACAGTGGAACTTTGTTCAACTATAAAGAAGAACAAAATTATGTCATTCGTCAGAAAATGGATGGAACTAGAGAATATTGTGCTAGTTGAGATCAGCCAGTCTCAGAAAGCAAACAGTTGTATGTTTTTTTCTCACATATGTGGATGCTAGAAAAAAATTGGGTAATAAGAGGTACTTCAGATAAAGGAAGAGAGACTCCAGACCGACGATGTGTAGGGGGGGATGTGAAGAGGGGAGGAAACTTGATGAAGAAAACACTTAAAATCATGCTAGGTACTATAAAAATTATCAATCCCAAACGCAGTAACAAGTACAGGGATGGGGAGGGAGCGGGTACGATCCGCGGGAAACACACCAAGTACTGTGTGCGTGTATGTTCCTGTCACCTTGAACCTCATTATGATATATAATTACAGTGTGCCAATAAAGCATATTCAAAAAGAAATGACCCTCTTTATCCTGTTATTGTCACTGTTACCTCATTTGCCTAATACTAATATAGCCTTTCCAACTATCTTTTGGTGATTGCCAGAAAGTACATCTTTTTATTTTTAGTTGGCTTGTGCCTTTGTATCTGAAGCTTGCTTCCGATTGGCTTTCACTTTAATCCCCCCTCCCTCCCCCAGGATGACAACCTCTGCTTTTAATTGGATGTTTAGGCTCGGCATTGTTGACGTGTTTAGGTTGAAGGCTGTCACCTTGCCACTGACTTTTGGCCTGTCCCTTTCTTGTACCCTTTTGTGCTTTTTCTGCCTTGCATAGACTCGGTGAACATGCCTTTGGTTCCATCCTCCTGCTGTGGTTGGCCAGTTGGTTGGAGGCGGTGTTTCAGTTACTTTCATCCTTGCTTCAGGCTTTTAAGAGACGCATTGACAGCATGCTTCTGCTTCTCCCCTGGTGGCCTTTATCAGATTGTTGCTGTGTACTTGACTTTGTTCTTGTGTTATATTGTTACAAGTAAAATTGTTCCACTTTACATTGTTGATATTTTTATTTACACAGTCCCTTCTCTTTTGAAGAGATTTAAGTAGTAAAATCCTTATTTAGCCACATAGCTACCACCTCCAAGGTTCTTCATTCACGGGGTCAGGATTCCCCTACTTGTGTTTTCCTCCCCGGGATGTTTCCTCTAACATGTCCTGCAGAGCCAGTCTGTTGGGGATAAGTCCCTTCAGCTTTCCATTTCTGAAGAGCTCTTTATTTTGCCTGCATTTGTGCTTTTGAGTTTACTTTTACTGGGTATAGCATTTGAGGTTGGCGGTTGAGTTCTGCTTTGTTTTCTCTGGCCCTTTAGGATGCCGTCTTCCCCTACATCTCCAGTGGGCCGTCTGCAGCCGGCTCTTGGTGCCTCTGTATGAAATAGGGCCTTTTCCTCTGCCTGCTTTTAAGATGTTCTCTTCACTGGCTACAATGAATCTGACTTTGCTGTGGCATGGCACAGCTTTCCTCCAGTTCCTGTGCTTGTAGTTATTGCACTTCTTGATCTGTAGGTTTATAGTTTCATCCTATTCGGAAAAGACAAAAAACAAAACAAAACAAAACACCCCCAAACCAAAAACCAAACTGGGTCATCCTTTTCAAACACTTTTTGAGTTCCTTGCTCTCTTTCTTCAGGGATGCCAGGACCACTTACATTAGGTTTTCTTTTCCTGCAGCTCATTTATGATGCTTTAAAAGCCAATTTGGGACTCCTTTTTCTATTTCATTTTGAATACTGTCTCTTTTCTTTTGCAGTGTATGACCCCTTACTCCCATCCATGATTGTTCCCCTCTCAGACATTATGGCTTCTATCTTGAGAAATCCAGATGGGATCATTCTCTCCCTTTGTGGAGGTAACTGCTAGGAAGCTCAAAATCAGTGCTGGGAAGCTCAAAAAATGATTTGTCCTTTCTCTGTCAATCATTTCCTTTTCCCTTTCTGTCTTGATGGTGCGGTACATTTTTTTAAGGTGTATGCTTTGCTCTAATCTGCACGAGTCCTTTTCTGAGAAGTATTTGGGCCTCCTCACCTGTGCTCATCTTGGGTCCAAGTCCTGGTGCCGAGATGCAAGGTGGCCCCTGGGAATGGTGGTCTTAGAAAATCACAGGGAGCGGCAGCCTGCACGCCTTCTCTTTATGAAGGTCCCCTCGGGAAGTTAAACAAACACAGAGCATGTTTGCTTTCATTTCAATAGTAGCTTCTGGTTTATTTACCTCCTTAGCCATGGTTGATGGTCACAGCTGTGAACAATATTTTTGACCTTTCCCCCACTTATCGGATACTTGTTAGAGTTGCGGCACTGGTTCTCATACACGTGACTATTTGCAAAACCACCTACAGCCTCTCCCTGGACTGGGCCTGAGGCCGCCCCAGATGTGGTAATCCCGAGAGCGCTGGGTCTGCTGATGGCCTCTTGTACTTGGTGCTGTCCCCAAATATGGCCGCACCAGGAGACTTGCTGACCCACAAGGATCAGCACGGAGAAGTGCTTGACTGAGAATTTAACGAGTAAGTTAGGAGCATTAGGACTCATAGAATTTGCTTTAGAAAGACAGGAAGTCGGGCAGAGCAGAGGAATTCTCCTGCAGCCCACCACGGCGCCTCACGTCCTATCCCAGGCTGCAGTCTAGCCATTTCACTCAACCTTTCATTTCTGGACGACAACACTTTTTTGGTCCTAGTGTTAGTGAGGTTATTGATTTGCACCCGTTTGGTGTTTACTCTGGGTATTTCCAAGAGGGATTGGAGCCAGGGCTGTCTCTGTCAGGCTCTAGGTTCGCTCAGAAGTGTGTTTGCTTCCATCCTTCCTGTCCCTCCTGGCCACACACAAAGTACAGACTCAAAGAACAAGCCAGAGGGTTGAAGTTTCAATAGCATTTTGAGGTAGAGAAAGAAACAGGGACTCAGGACCCTGGGGGTGGTGACATCACGGTTATGGCGGGTTGAGGGGAGGCAAATGGGCCTGATGGAAGGTCGTCCCTTCTGCAGTCACCAGGTGGCCATCACAGAAGCCACATGAGGCCGTCTGTCTGGCCCTGTCAGACCCCAACCTCTTCTTCTTCCTGGGCAGACGGGGCTCCGCCTCTTCACATCTGCTCTTTACTTCCGTACAGAAGCAGATCTCCGCCACACCTTTTTACAGTTAGCCTGTGTCTGTGGCCCTTCTAAGTCACCATCTCGAAGAATGTGCCAGAAGCCTCCTTTGGTGTGGCCTGTGTTGATCACCAAGTCCACCTCTTGCACTCGGTGGAGCCATTAGTGTTTTTTTTTGTTTTGCTTTTGCTTTTTATTCTGTAGCAGCTTCCCTCCCTATTCAAGTTCCTCATCCTCTTTAGTTTTAAGTTAAATGCTCCCCCAGCCCCTCATCATCTCCTACCAACGGGAACGGATAGGTTTTGCAGAGACTGGCCTAGTAGGTTCTGTGTTTTGCATTTTATTCAGCTCCCCTTCCTGCGTGGCTGTGAGCGTCCATTGTTTCTCACCAGCAGGGGGCGCCAGCCGCTTTCCTCTTCCGGCAGGTGGAGGTTGATGGTGGGTTCAGGGATTGCCAGTGTGGTCTGCCCTGGCCTGACCCCACGGCCTCAGAGTGGCTGCCTTTTGAGCACTGCCAAAATGTCATATTTCATTTGGGTTTGCCGAGTGATGGTTTTAAATCCCATTGTTTCTGCATTTATTAACTCATAATTTTTTTTAAAAGAACGTATACTGTAACATCAGCTATTTGGATATCCTCAAAAATAATAAATGCTGATTTCTTTTTATTTTTCTACTAGCTTTACAAATAATGAATCAGTGCCTCCCATTATGAGCTTGTAGATTTTTTTTAGAAATTTGATGTGTTCTGATTCGTTGCTATCTTTTTATTTCTGGTGCTTGAATTGCCAATTTCCTAGGTTGGCAAGTGGGGGCCTGTCCTCCTGGCTGGCTTCTTTTTCCTTTTGACATGACCCATTGCCTCCGAGCAGCGTTATTTATTTATTTTTGGTACTTGGGATTGAACCCAGGGGCATTCTACGTTGAGCTACACCCCCAGCTATATATGTGTGTGTGTGTGTGTGTATACACACACACACACACACACATATGTATATATATGGGGCACCAGCTGCTTTCCTCTTCCGGCAGGTGGAGATTGATGGTGGGTTCAGGGATTGCCAGTGTGGTCTGCCCCTGGCCTGACCCCATGGCCATATATACATATATACACATATACATATATACATATATATGTATACATATATATGTATACGAGAAACAGGGTCTAAGTTGTAGAGGGCCTCACTAAATTGCTGAGACTGACTGCAAACCTGCAATCCTCCTGTCTCAGCCTCCCAAGCTGAACAGTGTCTTCAGGGAAGTTACTGGGGATTTCTAGGTACCATTCTAGGGGTCTGGAGTAGGATGTTGTAAAAACTGGCAATTAACAATCTGTTGATTATGATGTCCCTGTAAATCTTTTTTTTTTTGTACTGGAGATTGACTAGGGGCGTAGTGTCTCTAAGCTACATACCAATCCCTTTTTATTTTTTATTTTGAAACAGGGTCTTGCTAGGTTGCTGAGGCTGGCTGTGAACCTGCAATCCTGTTGTCTCAGCCTCCCAAGTGTGTTCCACCGTGCCCAGCTATGTCCCTGTTAATCTTGAAAATACCTTAGCTACTCTGTGAGTACTTTCAGCCTTGAAGGGAGATGAGAGGTTAGGTAAATTTAGGGCTAATCAGCCTCATATTACCAGTTTTAAACAGATACTCCTTAAATGATTAACATGTCTACGTGTGGAGCTGAGCAGGAGCCTGACCCAGTGTGTAAGGTAGAAAGGAGACAGATACAAAATGAAGGCAGAGATGCCAGGGTGTCACCCTGCTTTTAGTTACCTCTGCAGGCCCAGGGGAAGAGTCAGGGCTTTCAGCTAAAGCAGCCTCTAACTCCCTGTTATGGTAATAATCAGGTTTATTTCATTATGGTTTGGATTTTTAGGCATTCCTGTTTTTAGTTTAATTTTTCTTTTGCGATACATGAAATATCTGCAGCATTAAGTTCTACTCTTGAACTCTAAAGCCAAGATGCAGTGAGAGATGGCTGCCACCTGCCCCTCCTCCTCCTCCCACCCTCTAGTTAAACATTTGTGCTTTGATTCCTTTGTCCCCTCCCTCCTTCCTTTCTGATCCCAGGAGCAAATGCGATTGTGGGAGTGTTTGAGAGTTTTCCTGGTGACAGGGTGGGCCAACTCCTCTCTGTCCTTTCTGAGCCTCAAGAGATCCCCAGGGACTGCATTTCAGTGGTCCCCATAGATGGACAGGTGCTTGTGGAGTCCTTGGGTTTCGGCTCCTCTGCCCGGCATGTTCCACTTCCTGTGGTGGGAAGCACCGCCAAAACGAAGGCCTCTCTTTTCCTTCACTCTTAAGCATTGGGTGGTTCAGCACAGTGGCTGGCTCATCGTGGGGTCAATAAAAGCAGTGTGGGAGAATGAATTATGGTGTTGCGATTAGAGAGATGATTCAAGTGGTTGTCACTGGGTATGGCTTAGTGTATTTCTTTTAACTTGGTGGACACAGCAGGTTAAAGGCATAGAGTGGCAGTAGTCATCCACACTCTGCTACTCGGAAATGGGGTTTTCTAAAATTTCCTATATCATTTTTCCACTGACAACCAAACAATGTTATGAAGTTAGTAGGACTTGGCCAGTTTGGATTTTAAGTGCAGTCATTTCAGGGCAAAAATGGAATTAATTCAGTCTCAAGTGCGTCTCATTCATTGCATTTTGTGTGGGGACATGCCATTGCTTTTTACAAGATATTACTTATATTAACACTCAAATGAGTTTATTATTGTCTTTTAAATGCATTTCTGGGTGTTTAAAAATATCTCAGTTGCGAGTTCTGATTGGTAAGTGTCAACAGCTATAACTCACCCACGCAAATGTTTTCTGTGGGGACTTCGGTTATTTTGAGATCTAAAGGAGTCCTGGAATGGAGATGGTTTAGAACTGTTGCCTTGATGCTTTTCTTGAAACAAAACAAACAAACAAACACCCCCAAGAAAACCCAAAACAACAGCAGGCACGAGGACAGTCGCAGCTGACACCTATCGATTAGCACCTGCCAGGTAGAATAGTGCTCGACTGACTCTCTTGTCTTCATTGTAACACACCTGGCCTTCCTAGCGTATCTTGTGCCTTCCAGAAAGGCTACCCACGTTCCATGCTTTGTTGGTCAGTGGGAGCATTGTGCAAATGCAGGGAGTTCCAGCAGATTCCACACTAGGTTCTGTTTCAGGTTGAGCACACCTAATCCTAAACTCTAAAAACTGAAATGCAGCAAAATCTGAAACTTGGAACATCCTGCTGACACTCCAAGACTGGAAACCTGAAACATTTTGGATTTCAGACTTTCACACGGGGGATGCTCAATCAATTTTAAAGTCTAGGCAAGCATCCCCAAACCCGAAACATTTCTGGTCCCAAGAATTTTGGCTAAAGGACATTCAGCCTATTTTTAAAAATCTTGGTATAAATGAAGGAATGGACATTCACTACAGCCAGTACCTTCTAGGGGTGGGGAGGTTGCAAGCTGCAGGGAGATCTGAATGGGTGTGGCCTGTTTTTCTGGGGGATCTTCTGGCTTCCAGAAGGGCTGCCTATGACCCTCTGTGTCGGTGGAAAGGCAGGCTCTATGTGAATTCAGCGGAGTGGGAGGGTTGGTCTGGGTAATGGTTTGGGGGGCAGCTGGGGGTGCCTCAGTGTGAGCCTGGTCCGGGCCATTGGAGGTGGCCTTGTCCTCTCGAGGCTATCTAGGGCTGTGGTCAGTTGTCCGCATGCCTGGTGGTCACTGGCATCTAGAGGTGACAAGGAAGGCAGAGTTTCCGGGCCAGCGGCGGTGCTGTCACTGACTGTGTGCTTTGTTTCTCTTGAAGGAGAACCACTGTCGCCGCATTAAGATCCTCGGGGACTGCTACTACTGCGTGTCAGGCCTCACCCAGCCCAAGACTGACCACGCCCACTGCTGCGTGGAGATGGGACTGGACATGATCGACACCATCACGTAAGCGCCACACTGTGAAGGCCCTGCTGCGCTGGGAGTGGGGGGCGATGCCTGGGGACCTCTGGTGATGTTTGTCTACAGGAATGCCACATGTTCCTAGGCAGGCCTGAGGTGTGCACCAAGAAATGACCTATAACTGGGCCAGATAAGCCATTCAGAAAGGGGGCCCTGTCCAGCTAAATTCCAGTTAAAAGGCAGGAAGCGTGGACTTGTTCTTCCTCCCACAGGGGACCCTGTGCAACACATCGGCACTCACCATATGGGGACCCGGGGATTCTGACCTGTGCCTTCCAGCTTGGGAACTTGCATTTTATAGATGGGGAAGCTGAGGCTCAGGAGGTGGAGCAGGGAGCCAGAGCTGAGGCAGTCAGAACTTGAAATTATTTGCTCCATTTTCTCAGCAGGCTGGGTTGGGGGGCTGGAGGCAGCAGACGTGTGTTGTCACCATTTCTGGGAACTTCTGCATAGATAGAAGATAGTAAATTGGCTTCTGTGGTGTCCATTGCTCCCTTTTTATTTTTTTTCTGTTGTATGCACAGCTGTAGCCACAGCGTTTTGAATAATGACCGAAGGAGTAAGCTCAATAGATGTTTGTTGAGCAAATGAACAAAATAACTCTCATGTGCCCTCTCAGTTTTGAACTGCAGCGTAGTCATGAGTAGGTTCTGCTCTGCTGGAATTTGTTTACACCAGGGGCTGACGGGGACCCGTGCTCTGGGTGGGCTGCTTCTTGCTCCTTCCCTGCTGGGGTCCAGCACCGAGGGCCAAGGTCAGGGCTGCAAACAGCAAGAAATTGGCTTTTTCCTTGCATGGAAAATACTTGAGATAAATAAGTGAACCCGAGCACATAAATAAAAAAGAAAAAGTAGAACAAGTACATCTAAAAGGGCTGTGGAAATTCTTGTTCCTTGGAAAGGAAGTTAGAGGTTGTATTGAATTTAGGCAAAGCCAGCTTGGATGTCCCAGGAACCGTGGGGCCAAGAGGAGCCATGGGGAGACCTGCTGTGGATGTGATTTCTTTAGAAGCAGCTGTGCAGTTTTGCTGCAGAGCGATGGTATCAGCATTTGAGATATTGGAGGCAGAACCTGCTGGGAAACACTGGAGACAGAGTGTGTTAGTAGAAGGCACAGAATGGTAATGGGTAAGGAGGCCGGCCATGGCGCTGCTCTCTGGGAACTTAAAGGGGTGGTGGTTCATGGGGCTTGCAGCGGGCTGGTGACAGGGTGGATATGAACCCCAGCCTTCCCCAGGCCATTTACCCTTTTATGACTGCGGAAGAATAAACACTGAAGAAAGTGCACCCAAACACCGTGGGTGGGTTTTGTCATCTGCCTTATCCCATCTGGGTTTTCATTTGCAGACTTCAGAACGTCTTAACTGTAGGCTTTTGTTTCAGTGTCTCTTATTGGAGATTGGCAAACAAATGAAAAAAAAAAAAAGTTAAGATTTAAAAAAATGGCACTCAAGATGTAGAAGGCTGTTTTTTTTTTTTTTTGCGGTACTGGGGATTGAACTCAGGGGCATTCTACCTCCGAGCTATACCCCCAGCCCTATTTTTTATTCCTTATTTTGAAACCGAGTCTCACTAAGTTGCAGAGTGCCTCACTAGGTAGCTGAGGCTGGCTGCGAACCCGGATCCTCCGGTCTCAGCCTCCCGAATGCTGGGATTACAAGCGTGCGCCACCACGCCCGGCTGTAGAAAGCTGTTTTAGTCTGCGTGTCGCTGTGCCCCAAATACCTGACACCAACGACCTTGAGGAGAAAAGGCGTATTTGGCTCCTGGTTTCAGAGGTATAGTCCATCGCCTGCCGACTCCAAGGCAGACATCATGATGGCCTGAGCTTCACTCAATGGCGGCCGGAAGCAGGGAGAATGATAGCAAGTGACCGGGGACAGGTATCGTCCCCAAGGCCACATCTCCAGTGAACGACCTTTTCCAGCTGCGTTCCACTCTGCTGGCCCAAGTCACCACCCAGTAAATCCCTCCAAATTATTATTTTTTATTTTTATTTTTTTGTGGTACTGGGGATTGAACCCAGGGGCATTCTACCTCCAAGCTATACCCCCAGCCCTATTTTTTATTCTTTATTTTGAAACAGGGTCTCACTGAGTTGCAGAGAGCCTCACTAAGTAGCTGAGGCTGGCCGAGAACCTGGATCCTCCCGTCTCAGCTTCCCAAGTACTGGGACTACAAGCATGCACCATCACGCCCGGCTGCCTTCAAATTACTAATCCTTCTAATCCTTCTATTAATTTGTCCACCAATGAGATTAGTGCCCTGATTCGATTACTTCACCTCTGAACATTGTTGCACTAGGGACATACTTTCAATGCATGAGCTTTTTTTTTGGGGGGGGGAGAGGGAGGATGTTCCAACCCCAAACTATAACAGAAGCTAAATATGTATTAAAGATGTATGAACAGTCTGAGTTCCAAGTGATTTGTTTTGCAAATCTGTGGAACCTGCACTTTAGAGGTCACTGAAGCTGCACTCACACCAGGGCTCCGGGGACCCTGACTTAGGCTGATTCTGCTCTCTTGCCTCTTCCACACAGAGGCTGGCAGGCATTGTTTGGGGGTGGATGTTGGGTCTTTTGGGTGCTGTGGAGTTAGGGATGAGTCCTCGAGTAGGCAAATTGCTCCTGTTTGTAGGATGAGCTTGGCAAGGTGCTGGCGGGGATTGAGTGCCGGTCAGAAGGCTGCGGGGACGGCTGGGCATTGCTTCTTCAGCTGAGACCTGGGCTCCAGGTGTGGAAGCAGAGATGGTGCTCTGCGAAGGGCTGTTAGGGTGGGGATGAGCCAGGCGGGGGAGGGGGGCCAGCCTGTGCATCCCACGTCATTATTGACAGATGTGATGGGCAGAGGCCTCCTGAGTGGGGGCTGCAGGATGGAGTGTGGAGCAGAGTCGAGGGTGCAGTGAGCGTGAGCCAGTCTGCTGCTGTTGTCACCCACCTGATGGTGACAGGGGCAGGCCGTTCTTCCCAGAGCCCTTCCTGCAGCCTGCGTTGGTATTTTCACACTGATGGTATTTTCACCCGAGGTTGGTGCCCTGGCATAGAGTTTAAGTGATTCTAGGCATTGTCAGAACCAGCGGAGCCAGAGCCAGGCTTTTACACAAGGAAACTGAGGCTTGGGGATGGGCAGTGTTGTGTCCAGGGTTGGTCAGGCTGGGCCGGGGTTGTGGGAGTCCTCTGTTCCCTCTGCACCTGCTCAGTCTTCAGTGACCTCCCCACTGCCTCTTCCCTGGAGGATAAGACTTGTGTGGGGTTTGAGGGGCTGCCCTGGGTGGAAGCGGGGAAGCGGGGAGGAGGAGGCCGTGGAGGGAGCCCACGGAGCTGGCTTGGACCCTGTGAGGTGGCCGAGAGCTCTGCCCACTGAGGACCCTTAGCCCCCAGGCAGGGCGGAGGGTGCTGCTGTTCCCTGGCCATACTGGAGATCTCCATGCACCTGTCCTGTGGGGACCCAGCGCAGACCGTGCAGTAACCTCAGAGCCTGGTTTCCCGGGTGCCCAGAGCTCACTGTGCAGACTGCAGCCACCATGGAGGCAGGTGCCTCTCATGCCCTTCCTGTGTTTCAGGTCTGTGGCCGAGGCTACAGAGGTGGACCTGAACATGCGTGTGGGTCTGCACACTGGCAGGGTCCTCTGCGGTGTCCTAGGCCTGCGCAAGTGGCAGTATGATGTGTGGTCCAACGATGTGACCCTGGCCAATGTCATGGAGGCTGCCGGCCTGCCTGGGTAAGTTGGGACCTGGGGGGGCTGCATGTTTCCGCCAGGGTACTCACTCTGGGCCTCGCTCCTCAGGGTCCCTGAGCGTGTTCTAATCTGACCCTCAGCAGCAGAAAGCCAGGGAAGCTCATCCTGGCCACACCTGCCACTAATTCCTGTGTTGGCTCATCCTGCCCAGCCCATCTCTGTCCCTTTGGGACCCAGGAAGGCCCAGTACACATTTGCACAAAGCCGATGTTAGGCAAGGAGACCAGGTGCATGGGGACCTGAGCCTGGGGCATGTGGCATCCTGAGAGCTTAGTATTCCTTCAGCTTCGGTTTGGTTTCATTTTCCCAAACGTGTGCATGAAAAGTGCTGTGATTTCAGAGACTCACTAACGTCTGGCAGTCCCTTCCTGATCCGTTTCTCTCTCTCTCCTGCCCCTCCTTCCTCTGAGGCTCAGAAAGCAGCCGCTGCTGAAAAGGGCACTGCTGACTGCCCAGGCCCTCTGCTGGAGTCTCAGAGTCGGGGACCCCACCTTGGCAGGGCCACACGGGAAGTTTAATCTTGAGAGCAGGGCTTTCCCTTCACGGAGGTGGGAAGGGGACGAGGTGAAGAGTGTGGTTGGCGGCGAGTGGCTTGCAGTGCCAGGGGCTTTATCTTTTGCACCTGAAGCTCGGGTGCCCCAGCCTGGCAAAGGAGCCGAGGTCGCCAGTGTTGTGTCTGTTTTGTGGGGTTCGTGTTTCTGCTGAGGTGATGCTCTCGCGGGTCCCCACACGCTGTCCTGCCACCCCATCTGCTCACCTTGTGTGGGCAGCGTGACTGATGAGGTCCGCCCCGATGCTTTGAGAGATGGCTCCTGTTTCTCCTCCCTCCTTTCTCTTCCTCCTCTCATCCTGCTTTCCCTTTCTCCTCTTCCCTGTTGCATCCTCCTGACATTTTTCTCTCTCTCCTTTGGTTCCTCTCTTCTCCCTCTCCCCAGCCTGAGCCATCCCTGCTCTGCCTCCTGGACAGGTCCCTTCTGGCTCGGATCGTCTGTCTGCCTGGGGCCTCTCTCGCTGTTCCTCCCAGCTCACCCTTGTGCAGATGTGTGTGGAGCTTCGCGCCTCGGGGAGCTGGCCCTGGTGGGAAGCCGTCACCCTTCACCACCTGCGTGGCCAGGCTCACAGCGCCACACATATCTCTCCCTCCTCTTTTATCACAGAAAGGTTCATATCACAAAGACGACCCTCGCGTGCTTGAATGGGGACTACGAGGTGGAGCCGGGCCACGGGCACGAGAGGAACAGCTTCCTGAAAGCACATAATATTGAGACCTTCTTTATTGTGCCATCTCATCGGAGAAAGGTGGGTACCGAGACCCCCCTCATTGGGTCCTTAAACAGCCTGCCCAGGCAGAGCTTTAGAGAATGATCATCCTCTCCTTCTCCCCTGTCTGGCTTCTCAAGCCTGGCCTCACACTGAGACCGGAGCTTTGTCTCTTGCTACTGGGAGGAGGAGCCAGTCAGAGAGAGGAGGGATGGGAATCCCCAGTTGATCATCTCCAGCCTGGGTCGCCCTGTGTCCCCCCTCTCCTCTCTGGGTCTTTGCTGCCTCCCCTGCAAAGTGGGCACGAGACCCTGCAGGGGCCCATGATTGGGAGCTCTGTGGACTGAGGGGTGCTGGGCACACACACAGGGGCTGCAGCGGTGCTGTATGGGGTACTGGAGGTCACCCTGTCCAGAGAAGCGGTGGGGGGTCATGATCCAGGGAGACAGAGGTGCTTCCAGAACGAAGGTGCAGTGTGGGCTCAGGTGAGGGCTCCAGGCTTAGTTAAGGTACAGGCTTGCATATGTCCGTGGGTTTTTTTCTTTTTTTTTTTTTTTGTGGTACTGGGTATGGAACAAAGGGGCATTCTACCTCCGAGCTACACCCTCAGTCCTATTTTTTATTCTTTATTTTTGAAACAGGGTCTCATTAAGTTGCAGAGAGCCTCACTAAGTACCTGAGGCTGGCCATGAACCCAGATCCTCCCGTCTCAGCCTCCTAAGTACCGTGATTACAAACGTGTGCCATGCCCGGCTTGTGTTGGTGTGTTTTTATAAGGAAACAAATTATGGTATAATTAAGGAAATGAAGTGTTGCTTCACCACCCTCTTTCCCCCATAACTGAGCGTCACCCTCATCTGCCTCTGCTGCAGGGAGTCTGTCTGCACACAGCTTGCATGGTGGGGCCGCTTCAATGATACCCCACACATGTGGACCCTGAACAGCTGTGTCAGGTGCTCTGTCCAAGCTGACTGTCCCTTTGACCCTGGCCACCAGGTGCCACCCAGGGCTGTGGGCTCTGAATGACCCTGTTTGGCAGGAGTGGACAGGACTACTCTGGGAGTGGTGTCCCATGGTGCCCCCAGAGCCACTCCTTCAGCCCAGGTCCTCACCCCACTTCACCATGGCCACGTTTAGCAGCCCAGCCTGTTGAGAGGCTCAGAGGCTACTGAACACACAGCCTGGGTCCCACATCCCAGATGCACATCTCAGACCAAAACCCAGGGTCCTTTCCCTGCACATGGAACCCTACTTACAACCCCACACCATTCCCATTTCTATCCTGGTCCCCTGAGGCTTTCAAGGATTCTCTTCAAGGGAAATGATCACCCCATAAATGCCTAAAGAGTTGTGAGCCCAGTTAGTGCCACTTGGAACCAAAACATGGACCTTCCAGGGAAAACTGTGTCCTCGAATTATGGGAGGGGAGGCAGCTCTGAGGGTGCCTGGTGCAGAGAGAGAGAGAGAGAGAGAGAGAGAGAGAGAGAGAGAGAGAGAGAGAGAGAGAATGTCAGAGGATGAAGGAAGCCACCTGCCTGTAGCTCTGTGGGCTGATCCTCAGCCTGGAACACGCCCCGCGGTGACTGCCATCGTGTCATCCCAGCAGGTGCCAGCGAAGGCTGAGATCTGAGAGCAGAAAGGTCTAGGGCAGGCCACGTGAGCTGAGCCCCACCCTGACTTGCTCTGCCAGGGTTCCCCAGCTCAGGGGCAGCCTCTGTGACCAGTAAAATGTCTTTAAAATAACCTGATAAAGACGGAGCCCCCTTCTGAGCATTGCTGCTCTGGGGCCCGTGCGTGCCTCAGGTTGGTGTAGGGAGCTGACTCCTTGGGGACTGTCACTTTGTGAGGTCGCAGTGGGCGGGGTGCCAGGGAGAGCTTCCTGACCCCTGCACTCAGTGTGTCTACCAGTGACTCCTGCCCCCCAGCTGGGCTGGTGCTTTCCCCGGCCGTCATCCTGAGAGGCCGCCATGTGTGGACAGGGGGGAGAAGACAGCATGGGGGCCATCATCTCCATCAACTTAGGGGTCATGGGTGGCTGGGGCAGCACCCATGGCAGTGTTGTGTGGTCCAGAGGGCAGGATGGGTGGGAAGGACCCACTCCCTTTGAAGGGGCCAATATGGGGACGAGTTCCCTTGGGACCTTGGGCTGGGAAGGCCTGATGGGGGCAGGGCTGGTCCCTGAGGGCAGCTGGGGCCACCTGGGGGAAAGTGGGCAGGGTAGGGTGGGAAGGGTAGGGTGGGCTTCTCCAGTGGCCCTTGACCTGTCACCTGAAGTGGGTGGCCAAGGATACAAGGGAACGTGGAGGGGCCATGGTGTAGGGAAGGCATAGAAGGACCAGGCAGGTAGGAGTTAGGGGACCCAGAGGGCCTCAGGAAGGGAGCTGGGTGCTCCTTGTGGGTGCCGCCCCCGTGCTGGCTCATGTTAATACAGTGCTGGGTCCTGTGGTTTGAGGGTACCACAGGCCACGAGGTCAGGACGGCACAGCCCGCTATCTGTGGCCTGTAGGATAGTACACTCTGGGACCTGAGACGGGTGACAGAGGCTGTGAGGTGACGTTCGCACCAAGCTCAGCGATCTCAGACCTTTCCTCCTCTCTGCCCCGGATTTGATGCATCACGTTGACTTAGGAGGCCTTTTTGTGTGGTTTGGGAATCGGATGTTCTGGTTCAGGTTTTGTTCACTGCTCCAATTCTAGCAGCGTTTCCCATGCCTGGCATGCGCATGGGCATTGAACAAACAGGTCCCAGTGCCCGGGGGTCCCCATCGACATCAGAGTCATGTTTCCAGCCAGTCTGGGAGGCAGAATGTGTCCTGTTGACAGCATTTCTCTCTGCCCTTCGTGTTTGAACAGATCTTTCCAGGCCTGATTCTCTCTGATATTAAACCGGCCAAGAGGATGAAGTTCAAGACCGTCTGCTACCTGCTGGTGCAGCTCATGCACTGCCGGAAGATGTTCAAGGCTGAGATCCCCTTCTCCAATGTCATGACCTGCGAGGACGATGACAAGGTAAGGGCAGCCGGGCCCTGTTGAGCAGGGGCCCACGGGGACCAGGTCTCCCTCCCATTCCCTCTCTCCTCTGCAGCACGGCCCCTGTGCAGTGGTTAGATCCATCTCACTATTTCCATGTTTAGGATCTTGTAGGTGCTGTCCAAAGCCAAGCTATTTTTTCTTCCCTGCACACATTTTTTTTAATGTGCTTTTATTGGTGCATTGTTGTCTCACATCATAATGTAAATCATGTTGACATTGACACACATGCACACAGCACTTGGTGCCCCTCACCTGCCTCCCTGTTCCTCCCCTTCCCTTACAGAGGACTGAGACTGATACTGGGATTTTCACATATGTACACACAGTCAATGTTAATATTTCCAATAATGACCCTCAGTCTTCCCCCTCCCCTCCCTTAGACCACTTCTCTGGCTCCACTGAGGTTTCTCCTCCATTATCTGGAGTCCCTCTGATATCCCAGTTACTCCCTAGCTTGCACATATTAAAGAAAACATATGACCCTTCACTTTCTGTGACTGGCTAATCTCACTTAACATAATGTTCTCCAGGTCCTTTCATTTTCTTGCAAATGACATTATTTTATTGCTGAGTAGAATTCCATTGTGTGTGTATTTCCCATAGTTTTTTGATCCATTCATCTGTTGATGGACACCTGGGTTGATTCCGTAATTTGGCCATTGTGAATTGTGCTGCTGTGAACATGGGTATGCATATATTACTGTAGTTCTCTGGTTTCAACCTCTTTGGAAAGATACCCAGGAGTGGTATAGCTGGATCATATGGTGGATCATTCCCAGTTTTCTAAGGAATCTCCACACTGATCTCCATAGCGGCTGAACTAGTTTGCAATCCCACCAACAGTGTAGAAGAGTTCCTATTTCCCCATATCCTCACCAACATTTATTGTTTTTTGACTTCCTGATGATTGCCATTCTGACTGGGGTTAGATGGAATCTCAATGTAGTTTTGATTTGCATCTTCCTAATTGCTAATGATGTTGAACATTTTTTTATGTATCTATTGGCTATTTGAATCTCTTCTTTTGTGAAGTGTCTACTCAATTCAGTTGCCCATTTCTTGATTGGGTTATTTGTTTTTCTAGTGTAAACCCTGCACACATTTTTATATTATCTTATGCATTTTTGCTCCTTTGTAATCTGTATTTACCCATGCTCATTCTCCACGCACTGTCTGGGCCACTCAAGATGCTAGCCCTTCAGGTGACGTCCTGGCCATTTGAGCATAGGCCTGACTGTCCCCTGTGGCCAGCCCCTCCCATCCTCTGGGGCTTCTCTGGCCTGGCTCCCTTCCCTGGCCAACCTCTTGTTTCTCATCTCACACTCCTCTCCCTTGGTTCCTCTCCTCTTTTGGATGGATCGTGGACTCCAGCAGCTAACTAGAAGGGTCACAGGAGGCAACACGGGGGGTCTTGCATGTATAAAGCGGTCTTTATGGCTCTGCGCAAGGGAGAACTTTGCAGCCAGCTGGTGTGGCCGGGCCTCAGTTTCTAGGTTGGGTGTTAGCCTGTTCAAGTGGCCACACCAAAATACCACACCCTGGAGGAGGCTTAAACCATAAGCATCCATTCTGTCGGAGGTCAGAAGTCCAAGGTCAAGGTATGGCTCAGCTGGTCTCTCCTGGGCCTCTCTCCTTAGGCTGCAGGTGCTGTCTCCTTGCTGCAGAGACAGAGGGCTCTGGGGTCTGTTCCTTTCCTAAGCCTCGCCACCAGCCAGGTCTCTACTGCCTCATACTGTCATGTTGGGTGGGGTTAGAATTTCAACACATAGATTTGGACAGGAGGTACGAACATTCAGTCCAGCGCAGTTGGCTGCGATATTTCTTCCTCTGACAGTCTGTTGCACTATGTTCTGGCTTCCGGGTTGCTGCTGAGAAGCTCAGAGCCATCCCACTTCTCCACCTGACACTTCTGTGCATTCTGGCTCTCAGGGAGCTTGTGGATTACAGAGCTTGTGGAATCCTTTAAACTCTGCACCTAGTGTTCTAAGCCTGCGCCATGATGTGACTTGACCTAGGTTTTTGTGGGGTTTTTTTTTGGTTCTGTGGATATTTTATTTTTTATTTTTAAATGTGCTTTTATTGGTGCATTATGGTCTCACAGCATAATATATATCATGTTGATATTGACATACATGCACACAGCACTTGGTGTCCCCCCCCACCTCCCCCCCCCCATACAGAGTATTGAGATTGACATTGGGATTTTCACATATGTGGAAACGTGCAGGGATTGTTTTGTTGATTATTTCCTTTCCTCCATTCTTCCTGTTCTTTTTTTTCCTGAAGCTCCTATTATTTGGGTATCGGACCTCCTGAACTGGTCTAATTCTCCTTCTTTATCCCTTTCTTGACGTCCTCAATTTCCAGAAAATTTCTTTATCATCCTCAATTTCTAGAAAATTTCTTTAACTTAATCATCCAATTTCCATTTCATTTCAATTTCCATTTCTATTTCAATTCTTCTTTTTTTCATTACCTCAATCACATTTTAAGAAAGTTTCATAAACTCTTTTTTTTGTTTTCTGAATAGTCCATTTTATGAAATCTTATGTCAGGGCTATATTCTTTTCCCCATTTTGTCTCATTGAGAATTTTCAAATATACATATATATATATGTGTATATATATGTATATATATACATATATTGAAAGGACATATAATATTACATATAACCTTATCCCAGAAATATATATATAAGAATATATATAATATTATATATAATCATGTCCCAGAAACATCTCTCTTTCCTCTGAGCTGCCCCCTCCCCCATTTTTCTGTTGTTATTTATAATTCCATCTTCTTTATATGTCTAAAGCCCTTACAGTTTTGTTCTTGATTAAAATTGGGGATTACAGAGCTGACTGCAAGAGTGGCACAGGGAGAAAGGCTCTCTTCCTTGGGCTTTCTTGTGAGCGCCAGCATTTGCCATCTGTCTTCTTGAATGGGCCAGGGTCACCTGGGATTCTTCCAATCTACCGGGGGTGTGAGGGTCTCAGCCTTCACTTCAACCATATGCATCTATAACTCCGGGGAGGGGGCCCTGATTCTCCCTACTCTCAGAGAGGACCTCACTGGTGCTCTTAGGGGTCAGCAGGGCTGTGTCCAGGAGCATGGAGTGGACCCCAGGGCTCTCACACACCTCATTGACAGCGTTTGACCAGCATAGCATGACCACCAATACCTGAGCTTGAACTTGCAAGACCCCTCCAGGGTCTGCTTCATTGGCACCCAGTCCCTGCTTTCTGAACCCTGGTTGCTGCTTTTTCTATGGGGTTTATGCCTTTTACAGAAACTTCTTGCTAGAATTTAGGGATTTCTAAGGAAGAAGCAAGATTCTGCTGCCTCTTGTTCCTTGTGAGATTTATGTTCCTTGTGGGATTTATGTGTGCAAACTCCTCTTTGCTAGAACTTTATCTGGGAATTCTGTACAAACTCTTTTCATGAGGTATCCCAGCAGAGAAGATTGGTCTTTATGCCTGCCAGGCAGCTGGGAGCTGCTTTAAATGAAATGATTCTGTTTTTTAGACTCTCCAGATAATAGGAATCTGGGCCCTGATCAGGCCAGTGTGCACGTGTTGCCAACGGGGCTTCCCACTCCATTCAGAGGGGATTCCAAGTCAGGCAAGCCTCCTCATGTCTGTGCAAGGTGTGCTCCCCCAGTCATTGTTTGCTGGGGATGGAGCCTCTTGGGTCTGGGATTTCGCCACTAGCTTTTTGCTCTGGTGTTCCATGTGCGCCCCATGAACAGTGCCTTGAAGGTCTTCTGAGATTCTCACTGCCCATGGAGGCAGGCAGTGGCTTTGGCATTCTCTCCCTGGCTAGACTCCCACCTGCCTGAACATTTCTGGCCTCTGATAACTTACTTTCTTGCCAGTTCAGTTGTGCATTGAAAAGTATGGATTTTATACTTTTACTCAGAGTTCGTAACCGGAGAATTTTTAGGCTCTCTTGTTTTCTAAGCTGCCAAATTTCATCTCTTTCTATCCCCCAGGAATCTCCCCGTCCAGGCTGGCACAGGTGTGAGAAGAGTCAGGCAGGCAGTTGGAGCACATGCCCCCAAACTCCGTCATTGAGATCAATAACATTTTCGTGCAATATTTTGGAAAGTCACATTTATTTTATTTTTTTTAATTTATTTTTTATTGTAGTAATTCGTGCAATATAGCATACATCTTTGTTAAGTACAAGTTGTTAAAAACATATTTGCACACAATTCTCATTTGTCCCCTTCCCCAATTCCCACCCAGGGAAATGGATGCAACTCGAAAACATTAAGTGAGATTAGTCAGTCACAAAGAGTAAAGAAGCATATGTTCTCCCTAATATGCGGATGCTAGGGAGAAGATGGGGCATAGGAGGGTCTCCAGATGAAAAGGAGAGATCCTCGATAAGGAAAGTCACATTTAAATCCAAAAGAATTCATGATGAACCCAAAGTCAGCATTTAAAACGGCAGGAAAGTGCAGAGCCTCATGGAGCCTGAGGCAAAAGGAGTCTGCTGCTTCTCTCTGCTCAGGACTTGTCAGAAGAGTTGGGTGGGGTGGGGTGGGGTGGGAGGAACAGAAATCATTCTCACTTGATGGCTGAGGAGCACAGGCTTAATAAGACTCTGGAGTTCAGATGTGTTCCTAGGCAGAGCACGTTGGTCTCTGACTCATAGTCAAGCTCTGTTTGACAAACCAAGACAGTGAAGGGCTACCCCTTGCCCTGGGGCTGGGAGAACAGCATTAGTCTCTGCCCCAGCAGCCTCCCCTCTACCTGCCATGGCCTTGTAAGGTTTGGGATCTCTGTGGGCCTCACCTTGGGTCACCTGTGGCTGGTTGGTGCCCCCAACAATTTGCACAGAGCCCTGCAGCCCAGCCCTCCTGTGCCCCCAGCCTTGCTGCCTGCTGTCCCACCCCGGCCCAGGCAGGTGTGCTCTTTGTATTGTCCTCTGGCCCTCTGCTCACCCGAGTGCCGGCACCTCGCCTGCTTCTCTCATCTCCATCCGTCCTTGGCTGCTGTGTGCACCCTGGTCCCCTCGCTCTGCAGAGCCTTCCTGCCTGCCCTGGGCCACAGAGTGTTGTTGTCCCCACTTTGTCTGTGGCCTCTGCATCCCCTCGGTCCTCCTGGATGGGTGGCACACAGTCTCAGGCCTCACCTGTGTGATGAGACTTCAACACCAGGTGTGTCCAGCTCCCTGGGCCCAGCACAGCTCAAGCCCTCTCTGATTGTGTCCCCTCCTCTCACCACTCTGTCATGCTGCCTTCTCTTGGTGCTGGTCTTCCATCTGTGTTTGTTGTGGCTGGGCCCCTCCTCCCTGCCCCAGCCTGGACCCTCCAGCCCCCACCCCAGGTGGCCTGCACCTGGTGCCAGCTCTTCCCCACCTTGGGCGACACCTGGACATCACGCTGAGCCTTATGAGCCTGGCCTGGCCCCACCCACCTGTCACCTGTCATCAGCTCCTCCCTCAGTTTCCCCTCTGGGCACAGGCGATCTGCTTGAGATGGTCTTTGCCTCACATGCCCGGTCAGCAGCCCAGCTGGTCTTGCCAGGCGCTGTCCAAACCCTGCTGGCTTATTCTCTGTCTCTGACTCCAGACCCCTTGCTCTCCACAGTGCCCGATTCTGGCCTCCGTCCTCCATAGTCAGCCTCTGTGGCTCAGGAATCTCTGCTCCCCAGGGCCCGGGTCTCCCTGAGGATGGAGGCCCAAGGGGCTGCCCACCTTGCATGGGAAAGCCTTGGCCATTCTGATGTCCTTATTGCAGTCTGTCCCCAGACTGTGCCCCTTGCTGAGGTCTGTGATTAGTGAAAACAAGCCCCAAGTTGGGGCAGATAGTGTCTCCCTCATGGAAGTCATTGAAAAATGAGGCTGGGCAATGACATGGGAACTCTGCAGGGATGTCTGGTGGCTCCAGGCTGGGCCAGGGCCCACTGTGTGACAGGCATGCTGTGAGTGACAGCTCTCACTCTCCCTGAATCCTAGGCCTGGCTTTGCTTGTCTATCTCTCTTCCTGCCCTCCACTCAGCTGGACCACCAGACACACGCCCAGCAGCCACAGCTACAGCAGGGCCAGCTGGGAGCTGGGTTGGGGTTTGGGACCTTGGCCTGGGTTGTGTGGTTGGTGTGACCTGTTCTGGGGGTGGGGAGTGACTTGCAAACTGTCCTCTCTCTTGGATCTAGTGTTCTCAGGGGCTACTCCCGTGGGGATGCCGGAGTCTGCACAGCAGGGGTGGGCTAATCGGTGGCGATGTTTCACAAGGGTTGTGGTTGGAGGCCATTATAAGGAAATCATTCTATAGCACTTGTGCAGGCGAGGCTGGCCTTATTCAAGACCTTTGCAGTAGGTTCAGGGACCAGGGCAGTGGGGTCTTGGAATGCGGAGAGAGATTGGGCTCAACTTGGAATATAGCACAGGCAAATGGGAATCTATAGCTAAGGAGCAGTGTGGGGTGGGTGGAGAGAAAACGACTAAGAGGAAGCATCAGGGGTCAGGGGGATTCTGGTTAAAGCAGCTGAAAAATATTCTTGCTGCAGGTGTGCCAGGGTGACCACCCAGAGCATGTGGAGGAAGCAGAACCTGAGCTGATATCGAGGATGATCAGATACCGGGGAGGGGGTGCTAAACTGACTTAGCAGGGTTCTTTGCCTAAACTGGACTTTGCAAGGAACAGACGGATAGACCTGGAGGAAGGCTCTGGGGCTGAGTCCTGGCCAGTCCCACACATTCTGCTGTCTCAGGTAGATTCAGGCCAGCCCTCGTGGGTAGCCCGGGCCTTCTCCTGGGGGGAGAAGGGGTTAGTGGCTTACCTGCAGCAAGGTGGCCTTGCTTACGGCTTCAGGTCAATCCTGTAGGCATAAGCTCCTATAATAAGCTGGGTCACCCAGTACATTTGCACCTGTTCTCTTTGTTCTTGGAGTGAATGGCCTCCAGGCATGGGCCGGGGCCTGACCTCATCAGGGCTTGCTGACAAAGGGGACTTTATTTCTAGATGGCATCATGGCCCCGGTGCTAGGAACATCCTTTCTCAAGGTAGCCTGGGGTATTTCTTTGTGGTGAAATGTCGGGGTTAATGGAGTATCTGTTTTAGTTCTGGGTATCTGTGGCCAAATCGTGCTTTCCCAAGCACTTGCCCTGTCCACCTGCTTGCAAGGCAAGAGCCCTGGCTTCCCCCACAGCTCAGTGCCACGCTCAGCGCAGTTTGAAATATCACTAGAATGTTCCACGCTGCACCTTTTCTTCTGTGTTTCTGATCCAGTTAGCATCTCTCCTGCCTCATCTCTTGGGCTTTCCATTTAAATATGGCTAGGGATTATTTTTGTAAGGATGATCTCCACCGTATGTGTCTGAATTTATTGAAGATAAAGTTTAGACTTGTTTGGCCCACACTAATTGCAACTGATTGCAGCAACACCACTTAATTCTCTTGCATGTTTTTGTTCTATCATGATAGAATCCACAGGGAAGGGGTGGGAGGGGGGAGGAGAGCAGGAGGAAGCTCACCAAGCACTGTGTGCACGCATGTCCCTATGTCCCTATCACTCTGAACAACATTATGATGCGAGACTACAATGCACCAGCAAAAGTCTATTAAAAGTAAATATAAGCCGGGCGTGGTGGCGCATGCTTGTAATCCCAGTACTTGGGAGACTGAGACCGGAGGAACCAGGTTCTGAGCCAGCCTCAGCTATTTAGTGAAGCTCTCTGCAACTTAGTGAGACCCTGTTTCAAAATAAAGAATAAAAAATAGGACTGGGGGGTGTAGCTTGGAGGTAGAATGCCCCTGGGTTCAATCCCCAGTACCGCAAAAAAAAAAAAAAAAAAATAATTAATAAAAAATAAAAAAGTAAATCCATTACAAAAAATAGTGATAATCATGCCTCCTCTTTTCCATCCACTCCTAAGTGATGATTATTAGGGTGGGCATGCTTCTTCCTTCTGGCTTTAGTAGTTAAAATCGAGCTTTACCACTGATCGTGACCCTTTGGGTCGGAGTAGTGCGCAAGCCTGCGTGTTTCGAGGAAGAGGCCAGTGTGAGTGGGCGTTGGCGTTTGGTAATGAGCGGTGGATACTGGATTAAGGGGATACTTTTGAGTCTGTGTCGAGATGATCCACCTTGGAGGTTTCATCCCCCTACTGTTCCTGTGGTAAATGATACCCCCAGTGTCCTCTGATCTTACACGGTCCAGCAAGGGTGCCATCTTGCTACTGCTGGGTGGGGGCGGAAGTCCAGGCTGTGCCTACATCCTCTGTGACACCTCTGTTGGCAGAGCTGGAGGTTCCCTCTCAGGCTGCTAGCGACAGCCCAGGCCAGGGCCTCATTTGCCTCTTGACGCCAACTCTGTGACTCTGCTCATCTGCTCTGGCTCTGTCTTGGTGGGGGCTTGTTCTTCACAGCCCCACGAGCAGGGACCTCGGGGCTCCCTTGTGGTCTTTGCGGGCTGGGTGAGGGTGGGCGAATGTGTTTCCATGTTCTTGGCTAGAATAGGGTGGTTATTGTCTAAAAGTTTTCTCTTTCTAGGTTGCCCATTCTTGGCCCTTTGGTCAGAAAGAACAGGCTTTTCTGGAGCTGCTGCCAATTTTGTTTACACCCCTTGGTATTTCTAGATCATGGGCTCCTCCAGTTCCTGGTCTGGGATAAATAAGACAGAAAGAAAGCCCAGGAGGACATCTGCTCGCTATATGCAGTCTTGCTTTGAGTGCCGAAGTCCCTAAAGGATACATCTTTCCACCTTTCAATCTCGTGTTTACTTTTTATGGATTGTCAGTGGTTTTTTTTTTTTTTTTTTTTTTTTTTTTTTTTTTTTTTTTTTTTTTTTTTTTTT
>PVLC010001865.1:0-74196 GCA_004027655.1 Graphiurus murinus | reverse complement strand
AGTTTGCCTATTCCTTCTTTCCCGGAACCACATGAACAGCCTCTCTAATGTTCTTGTTTTCTCCTGGAATGTGCTAAGCTTGTGAAGCCTGATGGTGAGATTCAGTAGGCGGTGTCCTTTGGCAAGCCGGTACATCCAGGCGCCCCTCAGGTGATGCATGGGAGCCCAGAGGAGGGGCTCACGCTCGCTTCCACCAGCCTGGCCACGAGGGGAGACTGCCCAGGTCTTGTCCTTGGGACTCCTGCAGGCTCTGCCCTGCCCTGCCTGCTCTGCCCTGGGGACTGTCCCCTCTGCACACATGATGACTCTCGCAAGCAGTGCTGTTGCACAGGCCCCTTGTAAAGATGTGGGAACCCCACCACTGAGTGCCGCCGTACCCCCCCCCCCCATTGTCATCTCAGGACAGTGGAGGCAGGGCTGAGATTGTGTCTCAGATTCTCCTCAAACAGCCCACCCGCAGAGGCCAAGGACGCAGATGGGGGGTGAGGGGTGGGGTGAGCAGGAGGCCTTTCTCCAAAAAGTGGAGAATTTGACGATGTTTCTTTGTTTCCACGATGGCTGCAGCGGAGGGCGTTGCGAACAGCTTCAGAGAAGCTGAGAAACCGCTCGTCTTTCTCTACTAACGTGGTCTACACCACCCCGGGCACGCGTGTCAACCGGTACCTCAGCCGCCTCTTGGAAGCCCGCCAGACAGAACTGGAGATGGCGGACCTGAACTTCTTTACGCTGAAGTACAAACACGCCGAGCGGGAGCAGAAGGTGAGTGGCTTCGGTTTTGGTCTTGCCGGGGTGGTGTGGGCAAAGGCCCTGCGTGGGCCGGCAGCTCGCAGCGCTAACGGGGCGGTCAGTGTCCCTCTCACCCATTTCCTCGCAGTACCACCAGCTTCAGGACGAGTATTTCACCAGCGCCGTTGTCCTCGCCCTCATCCTGGCTGCCTTATTTGGCCTTGTCTACCTTCTGGTTATCCCACAGTAAGTGCTCTTCCTCTTCTGATCCGTGGTGTGGGAAGGCGACCAAGAGTTCCAGGTCCCGGAGGTGGACCACGGTGTGTCCTGCTTATGCTCAAGCTTTACTCCCAGTTCCTTCTCCCCCGGTACCCCGTTTGAGGAGGACTTGGCCACCTAACCCACTAATTCTCCCTGTCTCTCAAGTCAGTAGTGTAGCAAGCCTCGATGGCCCACAGCTTAGGGCTGGTCATTGTTGATTTCTAATTTTTAACTTGCTGAATTCTAAAAAGCTGGGCATGGTGGCACCTGCCTGTAATCCCAGTACTTTGGAGGCTGAGACAAGAGGATCACAGGTTCGAGGACAGCCTCAGCAACTTAGCGAGACTCTCAATGACTTAGCAAGACCCTGTTTCAAAATAAAAGGTAAAAAAGGGCTGGGGGTGCAGCCTCTGAGTTCAATTCCATTACTTCCCCCCCTCCACAAACAAAAAAAGAATTTGCTGAATTCTAAGACACCATGTATTTTTAGCTTCTCTATCCTTGCAACTATTACCTTAACAATATCTTTTGAAAAGGAACCAGAGTCCTGAGTAGCCTCACTGGTTTCTGGTTCCATATAATTTTCAGAAACATTAAAATGAGAAAAAGTGGACTCTGAAGAAGAAGAAAAACACAGTGATTTTAATAACATTTAATCATCATATGCGTCTATGTGAGCTCAGCAGCTTTTGTTTTTTGGCAAAGAAAACACCAGAAAGTCTTCACTTGTTACTATCTTCCAGACATACCTATTTCCTCATAAAACCTACCCGTGGGGAATAATATCTCCTTTGAGTTTCTAGGAAGCACACCAAAGTACCCGAACCTGCTGAGGACAGGGGGCTGCATCGTAGGGTGCACACTGACACTGAACACAGAGATACACCCGAGGGCCCTATTTGGGGATCAGCTTTTTCTAGAAATGTCCTTCCCAGACAAAACTCAGCTGGAAGACAGCCCAGCAAAGTTTTTTCTAGGCAGTTCCTGTAAGTCTCTCCAAGGGGAAGAGCTTCCAGAAAGTTGTGTGACCCTCAGCCTAAGCTGGATCTTGGGGTTGAGTAGGTACAAGTGGGGGAGGGACTCAGGAAAGACCCCCTCACCCAGAAGTCCTAGATGTCTACCCCAGAAGAGAGCCAGATGTGCAAGTCCCCAGGGACCCAAGGGCAGGCAGCAGGATTCCTGACACTGCCTCCTCCCCAGGGATTGGGGGACATGGAGGAGCAGAGGCAGGGTTGATTTTCAGGCATCTTCTGGGTCCACCTCACTTGTCCCCTGCCCAACAGTCATCTGTGTGTCCTCTGTCCCCAGGAGTGTGGCTGTCCTGCTCCTTCTGGTGTTCTGTATCTGCTTCCTGGTGGCCTGTGTCCTCTACCTACACATCACCCGGGTCCAGGTACGTAAGTGGTCTGCATCCTCTACCTGCACACCACCTGGTGCAGGTTCACGAGCAGGACAGGTGGGATGGTGGAGGAAGGCGTATGCCCATGAGGTGGATGCTCGTAAGCCCCGTCCTGTGCCAGCCAGCACCATGCACAGGTGGGAGCTGCCTGTGGCACAATGGGTGGCTGATGGGTATGGATAAAGAGATAAACGTAAAATACAATCCTGCTGTCCTGGGTAGAGAACCCAGGGGGTGAGGGGAGGCCCTGGGAGGGCGTTTTCCAGATGGATTGTCTATGCAGTCCAGGCCCTGATGCTCTCTGCTTTGCTCTGCTCTTTGGACTTTGGGTGCAGAGGCCTGAGCAGCGCAGCCTGTGTCTCTTCCTCCTGCTCCTAATTCCTTGCCACATCCTCAGCCTTCATTCCCAAATGCCCCCGCTTGCCTCTGCTGGTAGACCCAGTGTTACTTACGCGTCATTGCTGAAAACAGCAACTTCTTGAAAAGAGTTTTATCATGGCATTTCATCTTTATTCATAGGTACCAACTCTTCCAGTTTTTACAGATTAGAAAGATACTAGTTATTAAAACCACATTCACAGCTCTTTGACTTCTGTAGGTTGAGTGACATTTGAAGTTTCCCCCTTCAAGTAAGTTTGCCTTTGTCACAGAATGTCAAGCAAAAGCAGGACAGATGGAGCATGGTTTTCAAAGCTGATCTATCGCTTTGTCTGCGGTTGTGGCAACTGGTGTGCCCACCTGATGGTGTGGAAATAGCTCATGATACGCAGAAAGTGTGGAAAGAACACTGCTGGGGGGAGAACAACAGCCATGATGCACATCTAGGGAGTGCACCAGCCTCAAGTCTCCCAGCACCTTGCCCTGGGAATACAGATTCCCCTGGGTGATTCACGGCACCCTCTGTGACTTCATTAGAGCTTCCCAGGCAGAGATGAGGCACATCAGCCCCAGAGCAGGCGAAGGTCACAGAGCTCAGGCAGCTAAGTGACTTCCTCGTGTTATCCACAAGCAAAATCTGTACCCGGTCTCTTATCCATAAAAATAATATTCAAACCTAAACACCGCCTCGCTCCATAAAACACACATCCTGTGAGCTTGGGCTGTGGCCATCTGCCTGGAACCAACCCCTTTGTTGATAAGGCAGATGACCCGAGGGCCAGGAACTTTGGCTGAATAACTCCTGGCTGATGACATTGAAAATAAGCTCACCTACGTGGGTTATCCAGGTCATCCATGTGGTGCTTCTTACAGAGATGTTTTGTTCTCGCAGTGGACTTTGCCCTGGGCTCCATTAGCTCTGTTCTTTCTGGATACACACCTCTCCCTTCTGCCCTCCCCCCTGTGGGTGTGGAGTGTTTTTCTAAGTATGTGTTCATGGAGTGCCAGGCTGGCAAGTCGGCAGGGCCAGGCTTTCCTGGGAGTAGGCATCATGGCACATGTACTGTTGGGCAGAAAAGCAGAGAGGAGCCGGATTGGCTCGGGCTTCCCTGTGCAAGCACATACTCATTCATGTTCTGCAGGCTCTGAGCATCCATTGTGGGGGCACTGAGTCTTGTACACTAAACTGTGGGGATGGACAGCTGGCAGGATGGAGGCTGGGAGGCAGCAGGTCAGGTCCATCCAGGAGAAAGCCAGTTTGACTATGGGAGCGATGTGAGTGGGTTGGCCCTGCCACGCAGGTAGGATCAGGCCCAGTTGTGAGAATACACCCTGAGAAGCACATGACATCAGCTGCGCAGAACACCTCTCTCCCAGAAGTCAGCAGTGTTCGGAGACAGGTGACCATGGGACCTTCACTCACCTGCCATTGGTCCTTGTGATCATTACCCAATTCCTGGACAGAAACTTGAATTCAACATAATGTCCTCTAGGCTCATCCATGTTGGTGCAATTGGCAGGATTTCCTTCTTTTATAAGGCGGAATAGTATTCCTTTGTGTATATATACCACATTTTCTTTACCTATTTATCCATGTAGATTGATTCCATATCTTGGCTGTTGTGAATGCAGTGGTCATGGGGCGGGAACAGATTCTCTTTGTCATACTGATTTTCTTTCCTTTGGATCTTATATTAGTCAACAACTTTTTCATGTCTGTGATCGAAATACTTGACAGGAACAACTTAGAGAAATAAAGGTTTATTGGCTCACAGTTTCAGAGGTCCATTCCACAGTCAGCTGAGTACCAGGCAGAAACATCATGGTGGTAGAGCATGACGGAGGAGAGTTGCTTGGGGAAGCTGGGAAGCAGAGAGAGAAGAGAGAAGAGAGGAGAGAGGAGAGAGAGAGAGGGAGAGAGATACACTCGCCTTGGTGACCACACCCTACCTGCCTTCATTTACCACAGAGTAAATCCATTCACATTATTAATGCACCAGCGGATCAGTTCACTGATGTGGTTACAGCCTTGATTGCGTTATCGCACCGCCGAGCACTTGTGCATTGCCAACACATAAGCTTTTCTGAGGGTCATTCCGTCTCTACCCAGTTACTTGATTGCTGGATTTTATAGTAATTCTATTTTTAATTTTTTTAAGAGCCTCCATACTGTTTCCCATAATGGCTGCACTGATTTACATTCCAGCCAACATTCTAGAAGGATGCCCTTTTTTTAATCCCCATCCTGCCCACACTTGTCATCTTTCATCTCTTTGATAATAGCCATTCTAAGTGGAATGAGGTGATGTCTCACTGTGGTTTTAATTTGTATCTCTCTCATGACTCATGATGTTGAACGTCCCCCCTCCCCGCCCTCTCCTTCATTTATCTCTCAGACTTCTGTCTGTCTTCCTTTTAGAAATGTCTATTAAGATCCTTTGCCCATTTTTAAATTGGGTTATTTGTTTTCTTGCTGTTGAGCTTGTCTGACTTCCTTTTATATTTTGACTATTGCCCCCTTTTCGGGTGTATGGTTTGCAGATACTATCTCCCAGTCCATGGGTTACTTCTTCACTTTGTTAGTTGTTGTAGAGGAAACGCTCCATGGCATTGATCTGGATGATGCTTTTTTTTTTTTTGTGGTACTGGGGATTGAACCCAGGGGCATCCTACCTCTGAGCTACACCCCCAGCCCTATTTTTATTCTTTACTTTGAAAAAAGGTCTCACTAAGTTGCAGAGGGCTTCACTAAATAGCTGAGACTGACCACGAACCTGTGATCCTCCTCTCTCAGCCTCCCAAGTACAGGGATTACAAGCATGCGCCACCACGCCCGGCTGGTGATAATTTTTTGGCTAGAACTCCAAAGGCATAGTCAACGAAAGGGAAAACAGATGAATGGGATTTCATCAAACTAAAAGGCTTCTGCACAGCAAAGAAAACTGTGTTACATCCTTATGCGCTTAGATTGGGTGCACCAGGTCCTCATGCCTGAGTGGCTCAGAGTCACCTGATTGGTAAACTTAAGCACAGTTGCAGAGTCCCTTTTGCTGTGTAATGTCACCATCTTGGGCATGATACTCATCAGTCAATGGCCCAGGAATTAGGGGGAGAAACCTTGGGGACCATTTTAGAACTATACCGATCCCAAGCATGCAAAGTAAATGTTCATTTTACTAGATTTTTATTTCTCTCTTTATTTATAACCTAAAGTAAGAGAGTTTTTGATATTTTTGGCAGGCGTGTTTAAGGGTCTAGGAGAATCCTACTCTTTCTCACTGATGGTTAGAGTTGCTTTGTGTGGCTTCCACCTGCGCAGGCATTTCCTGGCCCTGCACGAGCCTGCAGCAAGCACTGGCTGTGTCCAGTGCTGATCTTGAGCCCTCGCAGAGTCCAGCAGAGCATTGCCTCAGCTCTGTAAGCTCCTGCCATTTTGCTGATGTTTTAACTGAGTATCCAGAAGGCCTTTACAATGATGTTCTGTGGGGCCGGCTGCTTCCGAAGGGTGAGGCCCACGTGAGACCAGTAAATTACTGGGCAAGGACCGGTAGATGGGGAAAGAGGCCGGTGGGTATTCGTGGGTCCTCCTGGTTATTTAAATCTCGGTGAGGTCACCCTTTGGTGAGAATCTACATGGGACACATATCTTCATGTCCCTTGCCATTCAGAAAGGTCAGTCTACATACCTCTTCCCCAAATTTCCTTGTCATCTACTGTTTTTGGTCTTAATTTTTACTTGTGACAAAATTAAATATATATTTTGAAATACACACACATTGTGGAATAGCTAAATTAAGCTAACATATGCATCACCTTAGTTGCATATAATTTTTTTTTAAATGGTAAGGTCACTTAAAATCTACTCTCTTAGAGACTTTCAAGACCACAATTAATTAACTATAGTCACCATATCATACAATAGATGTCTAGAACCTATTTCTCCTATCTAATTGAAAACATTGACCCCCAAAACAACCCTCTCTATATCCCAACCTCTTATAGCTTATAAGCTATAAGTCTTACAACTGTCTTATAACTATTATATTGCTTCTATGAGGTTGGCTTTTTTAGATTACACATATAAGTGAAAGCACGTGATATTTGTCTTGCTGTGTCTGCTTTGAATTGTATTCCTGCCAAGTCATTGGCCACAGTCCATGAAATGGAGCTATGGGTATCTATTAATAGTATATATATTTATTTTCAGGAGTGAGTGTAAAAAGGACTTTTTACTTTTATCCTTGAAAGCATGTTGAATATTTCAAACTGTATGTAAAGTGAAGGGATTAAAAATAAAATTTCTAGTAACTTGAGAATTATGTAAAATCTGTGCGAAGAATGCGATAAAGTTACCTAAAGGACATAAAAGAAGGCAGAAAGGAGTGGAAATTCTAACTATTCTGAGGATGGGAGAATTCAATATAATGAAAATGTCAAGATATTCTAATCAGTTAATTTTAGTGCCAAAGTCACAATGCCTGGGAGAGGGAAGTGGGTGTAACTGTTTTGAATTTAAAGTCTTTGGGTTTTTAAAAAATTATTATTATTATTTTTTTAACTTTGGTGAATTCTTCCCCTGGGAAATAAATATAGGAAAACAGCAGACCACCCCTCACATTCTGTCTCATATGGATGACTTACTATATGCATGAAGCTACTTTTTTTTTTTTTTTAATTAGAGGATGTGTTTAAAAAATGGTGTTTCCTTGTTCAGTGTTTTCCAGGGTGCCTGACGATTCAGATTCGCACCGTCTTGTGCATATTCATAGTGGTCTTAATCTACTCAGTAGCCCAAGGATGTGTGGTGAGCATCTAGCCTCCGGGGCAGGAGTCACGGGGTGGGTGAGTGGGGTGGGGTGGTGGTAGGGGGTGCTGGGCAGGAATCATAGGAGGAAACTGCCAGGCTTAGGGAGCAGGTACAGTGGCACTTCCCTTGCCTACTTGGGCCCCTTCTTGCTCCTGCTGCCAGCTGGGCGCCTTTGCAGGCTGCAGTGCAGGCTGCCTGAGGCCCGGCTGACGGCACTGAGGGGGGAGGGTTATAGCAGGAGGCAGGGGGACTGCGGGGTGGGGTAACTGGGTGTCCCAAAGGGCTGCTGGCCCTCCTAAGCCCTGTGCCTCTTGCTCTCCAGGTGGGCTGCCTGCCCTGGGCCTGGAGCTCCCAGTCCAACAGCTCCCTGGTGGTCCTGGCGGCTGGCGGCCGGCGTACTGTGCTGCCTGCCCTGCCCTGCGAGTCCGCACACCATGCCCTGCTCTGCTGCCTGGTGGGCACCCTCCCGTTAGCCATATTCCTGAGGGTGTCCTCCTTGCCAAAGATGATCCTGCTCTCTGGGCTCACCACATCCTACATCCTCGTTCTGGAGCTTAGTGGATACACCAAGGCCGGGTGAGTGTGGCTGCCCCACAGAAAAGGCCCGGCGGGGTCCCGTTAGTCAAATCTGTGGATGCGGCTATGTCTGTTATCTGCTGATTAGCAAGCTAATAAGGACCAAGTATATGCAAAAATGTTTAGTTTGGCGGGCTTTCTCTGTCTCTCTCTCTCTCTCTCTGTGTTTCTCTTTCGTTCTTTCTTAACTGAGGATTGAACCCAGGGGCATTCTACCTCCGAGCTATACCCCAGCCCTATTTTTTCTTTATTTTGAAACAGGGTCTCACCAAGTTGCAGAGGGCCTCATTAAGTAGCTGAGGCTGGCTGCCAACCTGTGATCCTCCTGTCTCAGCCTCCCAAGTACTGGGATTACAAGTGTGGCCACCATGCCTGGCCGATGGGCTTGTTTTGTTTTGTTTTAATCTCCTCTTTAGTCCAGGTTCTAGCCAGGCCTCAGACTTGTAGCTGAGAAGGGGGTCTGGGCTTGGGTTAGCCCTAGTCCCCTGTTTGGGGGAATTATCTCAAGAACCACTTTGTGCCCGCTGTAGGGTTTGACGGCCATGCCTCGTCGGGAAGCTTGACGTGACTGGGTTTCTTTCTCGCTTTCTACAGGGGCGGTGCTGTTTCTGGGCGAAGCTATGAGCCGATTGTGGCCATCCTGTTGTTCTCATGCACGCTGGCCCTACATGCCAGGCAGGTGGACGTCAGGCTGCGGCTGGACTACCTCTGGGCAGCACAGGCAAGATGAGCCCTCTGCTCCCTGCGGGTGTGGGATGGTGGCCTTCAGCAAGCAGGGCAGCCAGGTCCTGCGGCCTGTGGAGGCCCCTGTGCAGCATGCCAGGGCTGAGTACCGGTCAGAGGCCAAGGAGACCCATGCCAAGGCCTTGGAGAGTAAGGCCAGGGCCTGCGGGAAGACCACACACAAGGCCGTAGGAGGCACATTCTGCAAACTGCCTGATACCAGAGTGGTTGTTTTGTGAGGCAGTGAGTTCGCCATCCTAGGCAGTGTGCAGCAGTGATGCTGAGAGGGAGCTCGGCCTCTGCAGGGGCTGGATGGTGGCCCTGGGTCCCATTAGGGACATCAGGAAGCAAGAAAGTGCCAGGTCTGCAGGTGGGGACTGGGAATCTGTAATTTTTTTTTTTTTTTTGTGGTACTGGGGGTTGAACTCAGAGGCATTGTACCTTCGAGCTACACCCCTAGTCCTATTTTTTTATTCTTTATTTTGAAACAGGGTCTTACTAAGTTGAGGAGGGCCTCACTAAGTAGCTGAGGCTGGCCAGGAACCTGGATCCTCCAGTCTCAGCCTCTCAAGTACTGGGATTACAAGAGTGTGCCACCACGCCTGGAGGGAATCTCTATTTTTAACAAGTACCCTGAAACATTCTGCCAGGAGGGGTATGAGAGGACCCCTTTTGGGGAGGCTCCAGAGGGTAGTGCTCTACCCTCCCCATCTGGGTACCAACTGGGGATCACACCTTCTCGAAGTCCGCCAGTGGTTTTCCATTTGGGTGTGAGACAGGTGCTGACTTCCGGGTGTTCAGCTGAGTTCCTATGTGTAGGCCCAGACAGAAGGGCTTCCCTGCCCTGTCATGCTGGGGCTGGTGTGTGTGTCTGTGTGTGCCTGGTCCCCATCTGCTCCATGCTTTCTAGGCCTCTGAGATGTGAAGTGTTGAATAGCCAGGACCCGGTTGCTCAATCGCATTTGCAGAACTTGTGGACTGTCCTCGTCCTGGGCAAATTGCTCCACCTAGGTTTCCTCACCTGGAAATGAGGAATGAAGGCTAACGAATCCTGGCTTTAGCAAGAGGCAGTCTGTTTATTCCAACACATCAAGAGTAGCCCTTTGCTCTTGGAGCAAATTCGTTTAGTCCTGAGTGGCATTGCCCAGGAGGTGGGATTACACATGAGAAAACACAGTCAACAGAAGGGACACACCGGGGTTCAGTGGCCGTAAGTGGCTGGGCCAGAATCCAGCTGCTGTCCACACGACCTCTGGGCCAGCTCTGGTGCCCTGGCGTGAGCACCGTCTGAAGCCAAGTGGGAATATTTCGCAGCCTTGGGCCTCTACTCTGTAGTCGGGACTGAAGGCTTGGAGTTGGGGTCACACACCAGACAGGTACAGCCAGGGGACAACTGGGAGGTGCCACTGCCTAGTCACTGGCTAGTGACACTCTAGGGAGTCACCCTGAGGGTCCCCGGGGTCTTCTGGCAGCTGGACCAGCTCTGATGCATCTGCTGGGGTGGGAGAGCCTGTTGGCTTGTCATTTCACTCCTGAAGCCTCATGGCTGTGGACCACTCAGCAGAGGGACTGAGACCCAGGCCACATTGGGCCAGTGACCAGCCACTTCTCCTCCCTTAGACAGTAAAATGTCCAGAATAACTGAAATTCCCTTCCCAGTAATCTGGCCTGGCCTGGCGTGAGGGAGGAAGGCATGCTGGATCCCTCTAGCACTGGTGGCTGCTGCTGGCTGTGTCCCTCGGCTACAGGTCATGAATCCTGTTGGGTGGCCAGTTCCTGATGGAGCTCCCCAATGCCCCAGCCCACCCAGAAGCAGAACCATGGAGCCTATTGACTGGCAGTCTCCAGGTCGACCTCCCTGGTGGTGGGGAACAGCCAGGGGTGCCAGCACATCTGTTTCCTAGGAAGGTGACCATATCAGCTGCACTTTGCAGAGCTGCCCCCAGGTAATGGGAAGTGCCTGTTTACAACGGGCTGTGCCAATGATCATAGTCTTTGCCCCACTCTGCCACCGTTTCAACGTAATCCAGCCGACTAGCCCCTAAATTCCTTTGACCCTGCCATCAGCTAGTCCCTTTGGTTTAAGATCTTTTCATTGTGAATACCCATTCAGAACTGGAGGAGAAATAGACTTAGAATGACACAGGAAGATCGGGTGGCTGGGCACCATGATGGGGGGGGGTTATAAGGTTGTTTCTTTGAGTTTCCCATTGGCTCCATACTATAAATAGCAGATTTGAGGGGTTGACTTAACTTCCAGCTGGCATACTCCCTGGGGAGAGGTTTTTTCTCATCTGTATAGGCATGGCCTTTTCTTGGCTTTGGTTATTTAATTATATTTGTTATTAAATGCAGTATTTGACCCTGTTATGCGATTCTCCATCCAACCACACCCCTCTACCGATGCCCGCCACATATGAGCTTGCCCAGGAGTTCAGGGCACAAATGAATTCTGGGTGAGTCTGTGACCCTCACACATGTGTGTCATGAAAGAAGGGTTGCTGAATGGAATGCACTGACACAATTTCCCCCCATAGATTTGTAACAAGAAACATCCCCTCATTTTCCCGTAACCCCAGCAAAACACAGAACTTTCTAGACTTTTTTTGCCCTCTGGACATTTAGGCAGGTTTGTACAGACATCAAAGCACCCTAAAATATCGAACAGTTTTCAGGCCAAATACCAAGAGAGTTAATTATTATGGAGACCAGATTGGTGACACGAACCTGCATAAATAGGTGACCTGTGTCCATGTGAGGACATCCTCAGCCCCCTCGTCTCTAACTATTGGGACACTGTTGTTCCGGTGTTATTATTATTTTTTGAACTCAGTAGATAATCACCATGGTAATTATAATGTCAGTGTTTATGCTCATTCGTCAAAACAGTTGACACATTTGTCCATCCTTAAATGCTTAAGCTAAGGTTGATTTGCATCGTGTAGCAGCCGTCACTAACTTTGAGAGGGAAGTTATATGGTCTGGTCACAGCACAGACAGGGAATTCTCAGTTGCAGAACCAAGTTTGAGACCCTGTGGCACCCCTGACTTCAGTCCTTTTTCTTCTTGAGCGTGTGTTTCTTCACACGTGACTACTGCTTCGGACAGTAGCAGGGAGTTTTTGTCCCACACGTCGAGGTGGCCTTTCTGACCCTGAAATACTGTGGTCGTTGCTCATCATTTGCAGGTTTTACCTCTGGGCTTGGGGTGGGCATGTGCTCACGTGCAGCTCGCACTGGGCATGGATGATCCCAAGTCACCTTTGTTTCTTTTTGAGGTGGCTTTGGAAATTTGTATCCTTCCCTGAAAGTTGTTGATTTTGTTGACAATGATTTTGTCAGTTTTGATATTTCCTTGTTATCTCTTTAATATTTATGGAACCTGATCGGTATCATTTAATTTCTTTTGATTATTTTCAGCTTAATTTTACTGTTATTTTTCTAGTTTTTGAAGATGATCTAAGAGAAGTCTTCCTTCCTTTCTTTCTTATATAGCTGTTTCCTGTTATAAATTTGTCTCTGAGTATTCTGCATTAGCAGAATTCCCCAAATGTTGTTGTTATTATATGCAGTTTCATTTTCATTTGGCTCAATGTACTTTCTAATCTTCTTTTTTGAACCCAAAGTTAAGATTTTACACACACACACACACACACACACACACACACACACATACACACACACACTCTAGATTGAACTCAAGGACATTTTACCTCTGAGCTAGACCCTCAACCCTAATTTATTTTTTATTTTGAAACAGGGTCTTACTAAGATACTTAGGGTCTTGCTAAGTTGCTGAGACAGTCCTCAAACTTGTGATTCTCCTGTCTCAGCTTTTCAAGTACTGAAATTACAGGCATGTGCCACTGTGTCCAGTTAATACATATATTAACATACAACTGGAGATTTCTGAGAGATCTTACAGTTATTGACTTTTTTTTTTTTTTTTTTTGGTGCTGGGGATTTAACCCAGAGGGGTTCTACTTCTGAGCTACACCACCCCCATCCCTATTTTAATTTTTTATTTTTGAAACAGGGTCTCATTAAGTTACAGAGGGCCTTACCAAGTTGCTGAGGCTGGCTGTGAACTTGTGATCCTCCTGTCTCAGCCTCCCAAGTCTTGAGATTACAAGCATGTACCATCACATCTGGCTCAGTTATTGACTTTTAATTTAATTATATTGTGGTCAAAGCCTATACTTTATATGATTTGAATCCTTTGAAATTTCTTGTCTACATTCCATGTATTCTTGAATAAAATGTGTATTCTGTCAGTGTTATATGGCGTTTTTTTTAAACTGCTTTCATTTTTTCCCTTTCTCTTACTTTCTTTATTTTGTCTTTTTAAAAATTTCTAATTATTATTTTGCTTTTCTTTTCCCTTCCCCCTTCTTAATTTGATTTTATTACTTCTTAACTTTTTAGTTCATCCTGTGTTATATTTACCTCTACCATTCTTCTTGTTGATGTTATAATTTCTACTTAGTCTTTATTTCTGCATCTGTTTTGCTTTTATTTGTTGTTAGTGTTGCTTGTTACTTTTTCTAGGTGGTACTAGGGATCAAGCCTACCACTTTGAGCCATCAGATAGATGTTCCCACTGAGCTACACACCCAGTCCATCAAGAGAGATTCAACCTTTCTCTGCCCATGATTTAACTCTGTTTTACCTATGTGGATACTTTGACTTGAAGGATAGGGGAGATAGAAACTTCCAGCGAATGATCCAGTTCCAAATAGGCAGGGCAAGGGCATGGAGTCCTTCTCCTTGACATTCATCCCCCTAGCAACAGCAGAGAGAAATAGCAGAACTGTTTTGGACACCACATCTACTAGGGATCTCAGCACAGATTGCTCCTATTTCCTTGGAGACAGAACATTGTTGACAAGTCTGGAGGTGTAACCACAGAGGGTGCACCCCATATACTCTGCTATCTACAACACACTTACATAAACTACCAGAGGAACCCTACTCTTGGGAGATCTACAGAGGAAGTAGGACCCTCAAGCTCTGACACAGTACACACTGTGACAGAACCTACCAATCATGGGCAGAGAAGTCACAGTGAAAACTAAGTTCATTTGGAATTAAATTCAACAGCACACAACAAGCCAGTAGCTCAGGGCACATTGCCAAGAGGAGGCTATTCCCTATGAAGGCCCTTCCATAAAAGTGTAAGAGATATACATTTCAACAGATACACAAATCTTAGCATAGAAATATAGGAGACATGAAAAAACAAGGCAACCCGAACCTCCAAAAGTTCATAACTTTAACAACTGATTCCAAAGTTACAGAAATGGAAGAAATGCCAAAGACTTCTAAAGAATGATGATAAAAATGATCAGTGAATTCAAGGAGGATACATACAACTGGAGATTTTTGAGAGATCTTACAAGTAAACAACTGAATGGATTAAGAAAGACAATACAGGATACAAAAGAGCAATTTAATAAAGAGATAGAGATTCTAAAAAGAACCAAGCAGAAATCCTAGAATGAAAAGCTCAATATGACAAATTAAAAACTCAGTTGAAAAACTTCATGAATAGACTAAATTAAGTGGAAGAAAGAATATCAGGGCTTGAGGTTGATGAATCATCACATTCAAACAGTAATAAAGAAGCCGGGCGTGGTGGCGCATGCTTGTAATCCCAGCATTCGAGAGGCTGAGACCAGAGGATCCAGGTTCGTGGCCAGCCTCAGCTATCTAGTGAGACACTCCGCAACTTAGTGAGACCCTGTTTCAAAGTAAAGAATAAAAAATGGGGCTGGGGGTGTAGCTCGGAGGTAGAATGCCCCTGAGTTCAATCCCCAGTACCGCAAAAACAAAAAACAAAAAACAAAAAAAACCAGTAATAAAGAAAAAAGGTAAGAATGTACAAGAACATATACAGAGCATACAAGACCTATGGGACATGATGAAAGGCCAAATATGTGACTCATAGGGTTTGATGAAGGGGCAAAGATACAGGCTAAGGGCATAGAAAACCTATTCAGTGAAATAATTGCAGAGAGTTTCACAAATCTTGGGAAAGGTGTGGACATCCAGGTACAAGAGATATTTAGAACTTCAAATAGACATGACCAGAAAAGAACCTCTCTACATCATGTTGCAGTTAAGTTGCCAAAAGTACAAGAGAAAGAAAGAATGTTGAAAACTTAAAAAAGAGAAGCCCCAAGTTACTTATAAAGGAAAACTAATGAAAATAACAGTAGATTTCTAAGCAGAAACTCTAAAGGCAAGGAGGACATAGAGTGGTGTATTTCTAACCCTGAGAGAAGATACCAGCCAACCTAGTACTACAGCCAGCTAAGGTACCCTCCAGAAACAAAGGAGAAATAAGACCTTTTGAGATAAGCATAATCTAAAGGAATTTATGACTACTAGCCAGTGTTTCAGGAGATACTTAAAGGAAACTTATACACAGAGGAGGAAGCAAGATAAACACAATCATGAATGTAAACGTTCTTAATTCTCCAATTAAAAGATGCAAACTGGCTGATTGGATAGAAAAGACCAAACAATATGCTGCCTGCAAGAAACACACCTCACCTCCAATGCCATGAATAGATTGAAGGTGAAAGAATAATAGACTCAAAGAAGTTAACAACAAAATAAGTTATCCAAACAATAAGTGGGAAAATGATCAAAACAAACAATCCTTAAAATAAGTACAGATTTCCATTACTATATGAAAAAAGTAATATAGAACAGTTTACCCCTGAAGTTAGGAACTGTTCTTCTACCTTGGGGGCTGAGGATGCATGATCTTAGCTTCTCCTAAACTTGGGAAATTTCTTTTCCCTCTCTGTGTTCTCCCTAAAAGAGGTGGTTCTTAAAGCTGGGTGTGCCCCCAAAGAAGGATGTGTACCCTGGAAAGACACTAGATGGCTCAGTGGGAGAGGACATTTAGAAAGTTTATTTATAGTGATTGCATCTGAATGTGAAGAAATGTGCTCTCCTGATACTGAAGAACAAACTGACTGTGTTGATCTGACTCTCTGCAGATGCCATGTGTCCTCTGCAGGAAAGAAGGGGGAGGATGGGGCCACTTTGCAGGGCTGTTCCTGCAGGAAACATCCTTGATTCTATGTGCTCAGCTGGGGGTTGCCTGTCTTGTTGTTAAACTGAGAATCTTAGGGTTACAGTGAGGTTCATTTAAAGCACTTGCCGGTGCCCTGGGAAGTTGACAAGCTAGGCTCTCTGCTGTTGTTTTCTTTTTCCAAAAATCACAAGTGCCCTAGGAGGGGACCTCCTCTGAAATGCCTCTTCCTGGTCAATAGATGCACCTTGGTTGGTAAATTCTAAAATGTAAGCACAAGCAAGAAGGGAAATGCCTTCTGAAAGAAACTGCCATAAGAGGACCTTTTGAAAATAGTGGTTGTAAATGTGTTTCTGTCATGTGACTGTTACAAATCGCCCACAAGGCTTTCTTAAATACTAGAGTTTCTTGGTTGGTTGGAACATCTTATAAATAGAGAATTTCAGTAGCATCCTATTTGTTAAGAACTTAGCAATACCATTTCTTTTCAGTTCATAAAAATAACTGGCATGGGGAAGTTGGAGATTTATCCATTACATTTTAACAAGTTGACAATTTGTGAATGGACTAAAAATATACGACGATATAAGAAGGACAGCTGCTCTCATAGCCCATAAATCCAAATGTTGGTACGACATAGCAGTACATGGAAGTAGATCTTTTAATCACAACATGATAAGCTAAGATTTAAAAAAAATCAAACACTTAATCATCAACATTAGGATTTCAGAGAGGGTACAGTACTTTTTTTTTTTGTATGACTAACAAATAGAAGAAAGCTATTTTTGTAAATTGTTATTTTCCCCTGTATCTTGTCCTTTAGAAACCTTTCTTTCGTGTATGTGAGAGTATAATATGTCAATACATAATGGCGTGTCTTATGGAGAGGAGTATGTTTAGAATGTTACATTGATAGAATTGTGAGATGAAAGGACAATTGGAGGCTTGAAACCAGAGACCACTGACCTCTGAGCAAGACCCAGAGCAAGACATGACTTGCTCCAGTGCCTGTGCCCACACAGTGAAGGCTTGGTACAGACCCAGGCCTATGCTGCCTTCCCTTGTTTTTCTTTCCAGGGCAGGTCGTGAACCCTGAGACCCTTTCAGAATCATCCATGGCCATGTCCTGCTGTTTACAGAGCAGGCTCCAGCCTGTCTGGGCAGTGAGCACCCAGTTCTGGTCTGACCTAGAGGTTAAGGCCTGGGGGCGTCTCTTTGTCTCTGTCCACGATGCTCCTCCCTCCCTACAGAGTAGGCTAAACACAGCATGCTGTCTGTCTCTGGGTCGTGCTGATTCTTTGGCCTTGTTTTCCAAGAAAACGCCCACTGGGGTGGGTGGCTTGGTCCCTGTGCCTCTGGCCTCCTCACATCTCTCCTTGGAAATCTCCACTCCAGAATCACTAAAGAAAGTCCAGCAGCATGTAACTGGCCAACTCAAACTCCACGCATAAAAATCCCACCAGAAAGAGACTACACTTTCTAGCCTGACGAAACGTCATGGCTTCTCTAAAGCCCTTGAGGAGTGTAGCCCTAGGCCTGGTGTCGCTAAAAACCCCATGCCCATTTTATGACATGGACACTGCAGCACAGAGAAATTCAGCTGCCCTCATGTCACTGGCCACCACGTGGGAGGTGGCTGGACCATGGCATCCTGGCTTCTGAACTGTGACTTTTGGTGGCAGACCCTGGGCCTTCATCAAAGGTGTTATTGTGTAATTTTTACTACACCCAGGAATTTGGCGCTCATAAACACTGGTATACACATAGAAGATTTCCTAGCATGAGATCCTGGATCAGGCTTTGTACAAGGGATACATGATGACCCTAGTAGCTTCTCTCTGAGGGCTGTGTGGACCAAGGGCCATGGGCCTCGCCTGCAGCACCTCTTGAGTAGAGCCATCATTGTTGTGTCCTGCAGGGCCCTATAGCTGATGGTGAACAGGCTGGGACTGGGCTGTTCCTGCTGTTCCCATTGGATCCTCAGGGCTTTACCCCTAGTTGCCTTTTCTGGGAATTGATGCTCACTAGGCTGAGCTCTTGGATCTGCCTCCTCTGGGTCCCTGCAGCATTCTGGTCTCAGTGCCAGAGGGTTTGTGGAGTTCCAGAAGAGCAGAGAGGAAACTCTGGGTGTCCTAGGGAAGTGTCTACTGTCTGGTGCTGGGCATTCTGGACCAGGCAGACCCAAGGAGGCTTTCCGGGGCTGGTACATGGCAGCTGGTCATCAGGAGGTGGCTGGAGCAGGACTGATCCTGGAAATGAGGGGAGCTATTTTCTGTCCTTTGAAAGTTCCAGTGGAGTAGAGACTTATGCCAACATTTATAAGCCCCTGGCCCTGTAATGTGACTCTGGTCTGTGTGTCTGGTGGGAAGGAAGGGAAAGCACTAGTGTGGAACGTCAGTGCCCCCGGAGTCCAGTGCAGATGATCAACGAGAAGCTGTTGTGGGTGGGTGCATGCATGGCTGGGACTCATGATCCCCATGATCCTCAGGCAGAAGAGGAGCGAGATGACATGGAGAGGGTGAAGCTGGACAACAAGAGGATCCTCTTTAACCTCCTGCCAGCCCATGTTGCACAACATTTTCTCATGTCTAATCCCCGGAATATGGTGAGCATCTGGCTGCATGAGTGTTACATCTGGGTCAGTGATTCCTCCTGGTGCCTGCTGGGGTTTCTGGAATGGCAGGAGATCCTGGTCTGCAGCTAGAGGCCTGGATTGGGGTGTCTCTTTCTGCTACTTCTGCTTTCCCTGCAACAGGAGACCTTCCTGGCCACAGGGTATGATGATTTAGGAGGCTCAGCTCACTGCCTGGCCTCCCCACTCATTTGAGGACAGGACAAGTGGTGGGTCATCAGGAAGCTCCAAGGTCCTGGTTGACAGGCATGCATTCATTTCATTTTCTTCTCCCTTTTGATCATGGGAGAAAAGTGTTCATTACACCCAGGAGAAAGAAAAGTGGGCTTTCACAAACCACAGATGGGGAGATGCAAAGCTTTTTCTGAAGGTCTGAACATTTCAAATGGAGTTTCCCTTACAGTTAATTTTTAGCCAGTTATATACCTTAAAAAACACAGCATGCCTGGCTGCGGAGTGATTTGCTTTTTCTTCCTCTGTGCTCAGTGTGTTTGGGTTGGTCAGAACGTCTAGCAATGTGAGAAGCCTGCTGCAGCAACACATTGGAACCATTAATAGAGTGCAAGGTGGGCACTCACAAAGACCAAACTCAAAAACAAAGAAATGTGGACTGGTCTTTGAAGGTCCTGAAGGCAGAAATGGGACCCTAGATTCCGCTTGGGCTGAAGTAGTTCCTGGTACTCACTGCTCATCTGGCTGAGTTTTGGGGCCATGTAGCAGAGGGCTCGGCTTTCCCAAACTTTCCTTTCTCTGCTCTGTCTTCACCCTGTTGAGCCGCAGGAGGAAGTGAGCCACAGGAGCTCTGCCCACAGGTGTGAGTCACATGACCTGGACCCCTCAGAGCCTAGAATGGCCTGGCTCCATGCGGCCTGGCCTGGCCTATCCCCAGCCCCAGTGTTGCTCCAGCTGCCCTCCCAACCCCTGTGCAGCAGGACTGACCTCTTCTGCCCTTGCAGGACCTCTACTACCAGTCCTACTCCCAGGTGGGTGTCATGTTCGCCTCCATCCCCAACTTCAACGACTTCTACATTGAGCTGGATGGCAACAACATGGGGGTGGAGTGTCTGCGGCTCCTCAACGAGATCATCGCGGACTTTGATGAGGTGAGGCCATGCTGTGCCTTCTGCCTATGCGTGATGGAGCTGTCCCTCCACCTAGCCAGGCCCAGCATGTGTCCAGCGTGTCATGTTCTCTGTAGATGCACAGGGAGAAAGCAGACCCTGGGAAGCACATATATTCTGTCTTCCTTGCAGTCCAGATCAGCTGTGACAGTTAGAAAAGGTGTTGACCCGAGGATGGGAGAGAAGGGCCACTGGATGGGGGCTTGACATTTGCAATGGCTGGGGCTGGGTGACTTCCTCTTTACATAGGCAGACGGTTACCTCCAGGCCCTTCCCCAGCCAGACAGTGTCTGCCCTAGTACCCTCGACACTGGAGATCCCATGGTCCCCAGTGGTGGCAAGCTCAGCTGCAGAGACAAGCGTCTGTCCTGACTCTTCCTCCTAGCTGCCAGACATGGTCCCAAAACCCATCTGGCACCCAAAGCAAAGAGGTTAGGTTCCTGTCCAGAATGTCTCGGTCATCTCCAGCATCGCTCCTGGCGACTGATGGCTACAATGATGTCTCTCAAATGTTGTATGATGTTTGACAGTTTTGTGTTTTAAACAAAGCTCATGGACAAAGACTTTTACAAGGACCTAGAGAAGATCAAGACCATCGGGAGCACCTACATGGCTGCAGTAGGGCTGGCGCCCACAGCAGGGACCAGGGTAAGTAGTGTCTGGGGGCAGGGCCTCGTTCTTATCCCTCAGCACTGAAGTGCTGTGCTTAGTCTTGGCACCCACATCCGATAGCCACAGAGCTGCATCCTGAGATGGCCTTAGCAGCTACTATTATTTTTTGGAAGAGTATGCATTTGGGGATGCACTGTGTTCATGGAGACTGTGAAGTTGGCCTTCTTGGTGGCTCTGTGATCCTGGGCAGGCACCCACACTGGGCTTGGTTTTCCCCTGCATTGCATTACAGGAGCAGATCCCAGGACATCTTGTCAGTGGCCGGCTCTCTCTAGACAGGCTATCTCAGGGAGAACCAGCATAGGGGACTGGTCACAGGGGCTTCTTCACCCATGCTGCAAAGGGGCATGGCCAGGTTTGCACAGCCTTGCAAGGCTTGAGCAGTACCCTGCCTCAATCTCCAACATGCAGGAAGGGATAAGTGCCTCCAGCCGGGTACCAGGAGCATCAACAGTTTTCATTTCCAGGGTTGCTGTGGGAACCAAACCCTAGTCCCAGGACCTGTGCAGCTGGTCTGTGTCCTCAGTCCCTGGCACCCCCTAAACAATACTCCCGTCTGTTCACGCCTAGACTAAGAAGTCCATCTCCTCCCACCTCAGCACGCTGGCTGACTTTGCCATTGAGATGTTTGATGTCCTGGATGAAATCAACTACCAGTCGTACAACGACTTCGTCCTCCGAGTTGGTAAGTGGCTCTAGACCTAGCCTATCCCTGGTGGAGAACACTCTTCCTATTCCTGCCGGGGAGAGAGGCTGCCTCGTGTTCCTGGACCCAGGCGGCTCCTTCCCTGGTCCACAGGGTGAGAAGGGAAAGCCATATGATGGCCAGGATCCTTTCTAGCTTTCACAAATCTATGGGATTTTTAATCTCAAATTCACCTTATTCTGAGATGTAGGCAGAAAATTTCTCAGAAAAATTTCTGCTAGGCCAGAATCCAGTAAGACTAGATATTTTTCTTTCCTCCCTTCCTCCCTTCCTTCCTTCCTTCCTTCCTTCCTTCCTTCCTTCCTTCCTTCCTTCCTCCAACCCCAAACATCCCCTTGCTTCCTTCTTGCCCAGGATACAGTTAAGCTAAAGGATCCTGGTTGTCTTACAATTCAAACATTCAGGGGCTTTTGAGAGAACCCTTGGCTGCTAGAGCTCCACAGCTGTCAAGTGCCGATGTTCTTAGAAGCCAGTTCTAGTTCAGCATGGTGTCCGGCCTGAGGACGGGCAGCATGAGCTGCAGACCTGGCACCAGCATCCTGGCCTCCTCCTGGGCCTTGGGCTCTGGTCACAGATGCACTGATGGAGCAGGGTAGATTCTGTTCCTTCCTTTCCCAGAAAGGATCCAGCAGACAAGCCCTGCCATTGTGGCTGGTCATGCAATGGGACTGGACGAGGGTCCCTTGGGGCCCTGCTGCCCAGCAGGCTGGCTCTGACCCAGTCTCCTCCACCTGACTAGAGGTGTCCAGAGGGGGCTCCCTGAGTTGCACCAGCCATTTAAGAAGTTCCTTTCTGGGGTTCCCATACTCCTCCCAGCCCAGCCCCCAGTGACCAGGATTTCAGGGATAGTTACTAGGCTGAGTTCAGGAAAGTCAGTCCACAAGCACAGAAAGGGAAGATAGAATATGACGTCTGTTCAGACCAGACAGCCGTCACAGGGGGTGGCCGCCAATGGGCCATGGTAAGAGTCCATCAGAGGTCCTGCCCAAGGTCAGAGCAGAGTGGTGAAGGGGCATTTGTGCCCCATTTTCAGGGGAGAAAACCCAGGCCCAGAGAAGGTGAGCACTTTGCTGACGACCTCGGGCTTGGGTGCACCTGGGCCTCGTGACGCTGTCTAGGTATGTGGCTGTTCAGAGGCCAACTAGACCCTGAGCTGCAGAAAAAGCAGAGCCTCACTCCCATCAGCAGTGAGCTGCTGCTGCTTGGTCCTGGGACCCACCCCCGGCCGCTGCAGGGTTGCATCCTGAGAAAATCCCAGGAGCTACCGTTAGGTTTCTGGAGGAGGATGCACGTGGGGGTGCACTGTTGTCATAGCGACTGCAAAGTTGGACTTCTTTGGTGGCGTCAGAGCAGACTTCATGCCAGGGAGCTCTTCCAGGTCCTGGGACTTTCCTGGGATCTGGCCTTTCTGACAGCCAGTACCTCACTGGGAGGTGCCATGGGCGGGGTTGAGGAGGCCGCCCATGAGCCTGCGGGAGCCCTGTGTGCAAGGACCTGACTGCTGCCCCTCTGTGAGCCTGGGGGACTCCTGCTTTTAGGACAGAGCTCTGCCTCAGGTGACCCCAAAAAAGACTCTGTTTGGGGGAGCAGCCAGTTCTCCACCAGGGACAGTGTCACCGGCACTGGGTGGCCCGTGGCTGAGCTGCGCTTTTCCGGCTGACCGAGGGCCCGTCTGTGGCTGTCTCATAGGCATCAACGTTGGCCCGGTGGTGGCCGGAGTGATCGGTGCGCGCAGGCCCCAGTACGACATCTGGGGAAACACGGTCAATGTGGCCAGTCGGATGGACAGCACCGGAGTTCAGGGCAGGATCCAGGTACGTTCACTCAGAAATCCCCAAGCGGCAGGTGCCCATTCTGCAGGTGAGGAAACTGAGGCACCAGGGTCCCTGGGTGAACCCAAGTCTGCAGCCAAGAAGCAGCAAGCAGCGCAGGGTCCACTGTGGGCCTCAGTGTCCATGAACCTCACTCAGTGCCCGCTGACAGAGGGCACTGCCTGGCCTGGCAGTTGGATTTTGCTTTTTGATTTTTTGTGCTGCCTTGGGGGTGGATTTTGAGCCAGCAGGTGCAGAGTAGGGGTCACGGTGAGTCACAGGTCAGGACTCTGAACCTGATGGCCTGGCTGCTCCATTCCTTCCCTCATCCCAAGCCCTGTCCCTTGCCCAGCTGCCCGTGAGTTGTCCCATGCTTGAAGGGCAGGAAGCTGTGCATGCCCACCATGTCGGAGGGACTTCTGGGCCCTTCTGGTGGGACACGAAGGGGCTCTGACACCTTTAAGCATCACCAAAAGGCTTAAAAGGCAGTGGCCTCTGGTTTCCATCAGCATCGGGGGTGGTCTAGTTCTTAGGATTTCCCTTAGAAGAACATGGAACCCGACCCTGATATCTACTTAGACAAGGACCTGTGGGTCACTTGGAGCCTGGGAAGGGCTGCCCGGCTCTCTGGCCATCCCACCTAGGAACTGCAGGCCTCGGGGCCTGGGAAGGACAGCCCCATCCCCCAGTGTGTGATCATGCTGCTCTCTGGGGACTGTGGGAAGGGGGCAGTGAACAGGGCACTGGAGAGCTATGGCTGGCTCCCTCCCACTGGGCCACGGGAGGGCTGTCTGAGTCTGCTCAGTGCCAGCTGGTACCTTATTGTGCCCTCCTGTGTGCTGGTGATTCATCTTACCACAAGCTCACTGGGTTACCTGCAGACACCGTGGGGTGTGAGCACTTTCCCCATGAGTAAGGCACCGGGTTCCAGCCAGCAGGCCACGCTGATGTCCCTGTACCCAGTGTTTATTGAGCACTGTCTGAAGGTCTAAGAGACAGGCCAGAATTGCATTGTTATTTTTTAAATTTTCTACGATTTATTGTGGTAAAATAGACATCATATGTACTGGAACAACCTTTTTTGGATGTGCAGCCCAGTGGCGGGAAGCCAGTTCCCAAGGTGGGGCAGCCCTGGCTGCTGTCCCTTCTGGGGTGTGCACAGGACTCTGCTTCCATGACCCCCACTTGCGCTCTTCTGCAGCCTTCCTAAGGCTGGGCACTTCCCAAGGGAGAACTTTCTGGGAGCCCAGTCCTGTCTCCAGCCAGGACACTGCCCCACATCAGTGTTGCCGATTCCGAGTTTCTAGAGTCAGAGCTGACCTGTCATGGCCTCGTCTCCTCCTGCCCCATGAATGGCTGTCCACCCATGGCCTCCCCTCCCCACAGGCCTTCTGCCCAGACTTCCTGGTACCTGACACACTGCGGGGGGCCACCCTTCCCAAATCAGCCAGGACCTGAGAAGGTGATCTGTGACAGGTTTTGTTGTTTTAACTGAAAATAGCGGTGGCAGAGGGGCTGGCCAGGAGACAGTGTGTGTGTGGGCGTGTCCCCAAGCCCAAGCAGAGATCTGGTCCTGCCCTCTGCTGGCCACAGGAATTCATGCATTTCTGCCTCTGACTTCCTGAAGCAGAAATTCTTTGAGCAAAAATACTGGTTGGAGCCGGGCGTGGTGGCGCACGCTTGTAATACCAGTACTTGGGAGGCTGAAACTGGAGGATCACAGGTTCGCAGCCAGCCTTAGCTACTTAGAGGCCCTCTGCAACTTAGTGAGACCCTGTTTCAAAATAAAGAATAAAAAATAGGACTAGGGGTGCAGCTCAGAGGTAGAATGCCCCTGGGTTCCATCCCCATTACCGCAAAAATAAATAAATAAAAATAGAATTAAAAAATACTGGTTGGAGACCCAAGAGAAAGAGGAGTCTTTAAGAAATGACTTGCTTTCTCCTGGAAGTTTGGCCTCCGCCCTATGTATGCTGGAGTCAGTGCACCCCAACCCTGGCTCCTAAGGGCACAGCTCCCAGCAGTGGGGTTGGGAGCTGCAGACTCCTCTGCTGAGGTGTGGGAGCCTTGGGCCCAAGGAGCCGGCCTGTTCCTTTCCAATTCTGAGGCCAGAGCTGAGTCCCACGCAGGCTCTGGTACATGTGCCTGGAAGCCACAGTGGCTGTCCCAGGCTCTGCCCCCATGCCAGGACCCCAGGCTGCCCTCCCTGCCCTGGTGGCCCTGCTCAGTGGACGTTGTTTCTCCACTTATACAGTGGACAGGCAGTAGGATTCTCCTCAGGCCCCTCCAGGTCCCCCTGGCAGTCTTTGAAGGCTCATGTCACTCCTATAGAGTGACCCACCCAGGGTCTGTAGAGCAGTAGGACCCTTGGTCGACCTGGGGAGGCCTCATCCCTGGCCTTGCAGCACCGCTGGGCAGTCAGGGCGGGTAGTGAGAGCTGCAGGGTGGAATGGCACCCTGAGGGGCTCCCACCCCCATCGACCCCCATCACTACCCATGACCAAGGGTCACCTGGCTTCTCTCCACCACAGGTGACTGAGGAGGTCCACCGGCTGCTGAGGAGGTGTGCCTACCACTTCGTGTGCCGAGGCAAAGTCAGTGTCAAGGGCAAGGGGGAGATGCTGACATACTTTCTGGAAGGCAGGACTGATGGAAACGGCTCCCAGGCCAGGTCCTTTCGCTTAGAGAGGAAGATGTGTCCTTACGGGAGAGCCGGAGGCCAGGCCAGGCGGCCCCCGCTGTGCCCTGGGGCTGGCCCCCCAGTCAGGGCTGGGCTCCCTCCGGCCCCCACGGGCCAGTACCCGCCATCTGCAGCAGCAGCAGCAGCAGCAGGAAAGGAGGCTTAGTGGAGCCCATGTAGGCTGCCGGAGGTGCAAGCAGACAAGAGTGCTCTGGGGTCACCCCAATCGCTGTGGCTCCAGCCAGATGAGCAGAACAGGAGCCAGGGCCTGGGCTGGAGAAGGAGCATTTTCCAGGTGTGGCCTGAGGGTCGCCAGGAGATGTGCCTGAGCCACCCCCCGCTTGGGGGCATGGGGAGCCCTGTCTCTTCCCAGTGGACCTACCCAGATCTGGCCAGTATCACCGTGGGTACTGAGACCTTCAGAATATTGCCAAGGTCACAGCAAGAGTCCTAGAGGTCTGGCTGGCAGAAAGAGAGAGAGACAGACAGACAGACAGACACAGAGGAACCCCACTACCGAGGAGCCCGAGTTGATGCCAGGTCAGCCTGGCTGCAATGGGTCCTTGCCTGGGGCAGCCCCAGCCCTGGGCAGAGGCTCCGAGAGCCAGACTGGGAAGCCAGCCCCGCTGGGCAGGGCCACGAGGGCTGAGCTGCTCACACCGCGGGCACAGCACGGAGCCGGGCAGGTCTTGGGTGGGACAGTTTGGGAATTGAGAAGCTGCCTCTCTGCATGGAGACTGGAGGCTGCTGGCTTTCCTGAACAGCAGAGTTTTTACTAGGAGCCAGAGGCAGGCCTTCTGGAACCCATCTCTCGTGGGCCAGCACCAGCTTCTCATTCCGCTTGTGTGTTCTCCCATCACCTCACCTGCTGGCCACTGGCTTCTGTGGCAGCTGGCACCCTGCTCCGTCCCTGTGTTCAAAGGAGAAGAGCGATGGGGGCCACTTTTCCCAAGGGATCTTGGGTCCTGCACTTGTCAAGAGTCAAGGCTTCATCTACGTTGAGGAAGAGAGTGGCCTTCATGTGCACGAGCAGGTTTCCTTGCTCGAAGACATCGTGTCTCCCAAGCCAGCTCTCCGACGTCCAGCAGATGTATGGTCCCGAGGCCAGGTGCGCCTGGGAAGTGGCCGCAGGTGATGCTCTTGACACCTGCCCCCTCCCCCACCATGCTCCTCAATGAGTGTGATGGAGATGAAGACAGAGGATGGGGGACAGGTGTCTGGGAGGAAGGGATGAGCCTGGTCCTGCAGACCTCTGGCCTCATCACAGGGAGGGAGGCAACTTGAAATGGGGTGGTGTGGGGGGGAGGTTCAGGGCAGTGGGTCATCAGATGACCATCCAGAGACTCCCAGCTCCGAAAGGTGTCAGAAAGGACGGCAGAGCAGGTCGCCTGAGCCTTACCCTGCTTGTGGCTGTGGGCTGGCTCTCCTCACTGCTCCCCAAGAGCTTCCTGGGGCCCCGACTTTTCGAAATAGGAGCAAAGTCCAGACTTCCCTCCCTGTGCGTGGCCCACCTCTGCTCGGATTCCCATCATGGTGGGTGGGTGGTATCCTTTGGCTCAGGCCTGGCTTAGTTGTGTGCCTGTGCAGGGGACGTGGGGGTCTGGGCCATAGCTGGGGCCTGGGTGACCTTGTTGGTCAGCCGGCATGGTGATGCTTGGGGCAGGCCGCCTACTGGTCCCCGTGGGATTCAGCTGAGACAGGACTCAGGACAGAGGTGGGCACGGTGGACAGCTTTGGATAGGGGAGAGGAGGGGAGTGCTGTGCAAGGTCCCCGTGTACCTGAGGTCATGGACCGTGGGTGGCCAGCTAGGGCTATGAGGACACCGTCCATTCATGGCCTTGTGATGGTGTGGGGGTGGGTAGATGGCCTCTGGTGCCTCCTGCAGGGGACTCTGACTGTGTCCTGCTCTGCTGCCTTCCTAACACCTTCCCCTGACCGGGCTCACTGGCAGGGCCAGGCTGACCCTCGGCCCACTGCAGACCGCAGGGTGGAGAGCTTCCTCCTCCCTGGCATGGTCTCGTCTTACTCCATGGGCCTGGTGTTTGGGTGTCACCGTGTACAGGTGCAGGAGGCTCCTGGGGGGCCAGGGTCAGGAGGAGACACTCTCGGGGGTCTCTCCTTCCGCTCCCACACTGCCCTGTCTTTGGGACAAATGGCTTCTGCTTATTGTGTCCTTGTCCACTGGGATTTTCTCGTTTATCCTAGCCAGATTTGAAGCAGTCAGCTCAGACAGGAGCACACACAGCCAGTGAGTGCTTTGCAGGGCGGCGGGGCTGGCTCTGGGCTCTGCAGGCTCTGGGTGCCTTGCAGTGCTGTCCCCGGCCCCGCAGGTGTTCAGAAGGGCAGACAGCCCCCCCACACACACACACAGCCTGGTCCTGGTTCCTGTTCCCCCTGCATTGCTGCTGGGCCCCTAGTGCTGTATGCCCACTGAGCCATCCAGGGGTGGGCCAGAGGTGTGTGTGTCTTCCAAAAACGCCCATCTCAGCAGCTGGGCCCTGTGGGTGTGTCCTGTCACCTAGTAAGAGGGACTTCATCGAGGTTGGGAGCCTTAGGTTGGGAAGGGGCCCTGGACATCTGGGTGGGCTAGTTGTAGCACAGGCTCTGCAGGCATGAACCAGTGGCAGGAGGGCTAGGAGGCTTTGGGAACATGACCGGCACTGAGCCCTCGTTGCTGGCTTAAAGATGAGGTGCCGCGAGGCACTGAGGTGACGGAAGGTGAGGACCACCCTGCCGGGCCAGCAAGGAAGCAGGAGCTGAACTGAGTGACGCCTGAGGGAATAGTGAGCAGAGCCACCAGAGCCACCAGGCCGTCCAGGACACCTGGGCTGCCCCCTGTGGCTCAGTGATGTTGCCCACCAACTCAAGGCTCACACGTGATCACACGAGTGTGTGCAAAGCCTTGAGACCAGACAGGTGAGCGTGCAAGGCCTTGCAAGGCGTGGTTGGAGTAAGAGGAAGCCACCACAGGGACAGTGGCCTCGGATTGTTCCGAAGTGGCCCTCATGGCAGCCTGGGCAGGGTCTCTTCACTTCAGGGGCAGACATCTCCTCCATCATCAGCAATTCCAAACCCTGTCTACTTCCTGCAAGATCAGGAACGTGTCAGCCATATGTTCCTTGGGGTTTGGTGAAAAACAACTTCCTTTTTATTTGTGAGAAAACTGTATTATATTGCCTTATTTATTTTTAATCTTGTACAATATTCATGTACAAACATTAGAGCCATTCCGGTAGGAGTCTCTCTAAATTATTTATTTTAAGATACTCTGTAAATAGTGCACCAGTTACAGGTGCTGCCTGTCCACTTGTACCAAAAATGAGGAAAGGCACGGCACCCGCGTCAGCCTGCTCGGCGGTGCCGCAGCCCTCGGGAAATGGCCCCGTGTGTCCCTCCTCTACCCTCGCATGCCTCCCGTGCCTGACACTGTAGAGTAGAACAGCCCCAGAATGCTTCCAAATGCTTCCACGGGCCCTGCCATGCCAGGCCGGCCCGCCCCTGGGGTGTCTGGGTCCCTGCAGCGGATGCCCACGCCCCACACACCCAGCAGCCCCGTCGCCAGCCGTGTTTCTCAGACTCTACAGCCTCCAGGGCTTCCGGACCCCTTCTGTCATAGAAGCAATAATTGTAACTACACTGTAGAGATGAGGCTGGCCCAGGCAGATTAGTAATTTCCTGCCACCATGCGTACGTGTTTTTTTTGGGGGGGCTGTCACTCCCAAAGCCCTGCCCCTCCCCAAACATCCAGCTCTGGCACCTCAGTTTCCGGGGTTGAGCTCAGTGCCCCAGGAGGTTGGCAGACCAGGCCAGCATCCAACCCTTGTCCCACATCTTGGTCAGGAGAGGAAGAAGAGATGAGGCCACCATCCCCACTCAAACTCTGTTCCGATCCTTGTGGCCCGAGGCTGTTGCAGCAGAGTGTTAAAATGACATTTCAAGGCTCACTTGTGCTACGCCATAGTGTGCCCTCACCTTTCATGGGCCGTCCTGGTGGGAGGAGAGCCCTTGGGTCATCTTCCCTGGGTGAACCTGAGGGTGCGGCAGGACTGGGTGAGGACCCCTGACTTCTGAGGAAGATCCAGGCCCTAGGCTTGGTAGGCTGTGGCCAGCCTTCAGCCATTCGGTGTTTTCTTTGCATTTCATAGGAAGACTGTGCCAGTCGTCCTAATAGCAACCTGGAAAGATTTTGGGAACTACTTGCCTTAAGAGGCTGCTTTAGAAGGAAGCTGTTGGGATTGGCAAATGGAGAGCTGCGACTGTCCCCGCTCCTCAGCAGGGCAGGTTCTGGGGGTGCCCAAGTCCCAGGGATCTTGTTTAGAGCCCATGCAGGGCCCTCGTCCAACAGACATGCATCATTTCTAAAGCCAGGTGCGCCTTCGCTTTGCACAGTGTAGTCACAGGGAAAGAGAGCACACGCTTCCATATATGTGCATCTAGCAGTACGAGATGGCATTGCTGAGGTGCTGTTAATGCTTTAGATTCAGAAGACGTGCATATTTGATGGCAGTATATAAAGTAACCCCCAGGAATGGACTTGCTCATGATTTAGTAATGCCTTCAATTTAAAAAAATGCGCACACGAAACCCCCCAACCTTCTTAGAGGTGATTTGGTTTCAGAATAATTGGTTTGGTAAAATAAATAAAGAGGCAACTGTGGCTAGACTGCATGCTGGTGGCCTGGATGTGGCAGAACTCAGATTTTTCTCTGGGCCTTGGGCCATCCTGCCTCCCCAGCTGCAGTTTGCTTTAAAAGTTCACACTGACTTGTTCCGGCAGTTCCAGGTTCTAACCTGGAAGTAGCCTCCATGGTCTCTCTACGAACACCACAGATCCGATTTCAGATGCCATGTTCTGGGGCTACATGCCCCTCAGCAACATGTGATCATGTGATGACTCAGACATTTGTGTTTTTTTTAAGTTCCCTTGAAAATTATTCTGTTCTGTTCCATATTGGACCTGTCCACTATCTTAAATAATTACTCCACTGTGGGCTAGGCTTAGTTCAAGTCAGTGTGTGCAGGTGTGTTACACAGAATAAGCAGGGTCAAAACCAATGATTTGTTCCTGGGGTTAAGATGGATTCATATAAGGAACCAAATCAAATTGAAGCATTGACCATCACCTAGGGCATTAGTTCATACCACCCCCCAGCATCCCCACCTGATTTCCCTCAGAAAACACTCATCGGGGGTATCCCAGACACCGAGGGCTGTCCACAAGGTCCCTGAACCCTCGTACCCGTGTCAAGTCTCTCTGATTTTTTTTAAGACTCACAAAAGCTGGGCACAGTGGGCCATGCCTGTAATCTCAGCTATTCCAGAGGCTGAGGCAGGAGGATCACAAGTTCTAGGCCAGCCTGGGTGACTTAGTGAGACCCTGTCTCAAAATTTAACAACAACAAAAAATGTTTCTACACTATCAGAACAAAGATCCAGATATGCTGAGACACAAAAACTGGTTCCATTTCTTTTGTTGTTTGGTTATTTTTGCCTGGTTTGGGTTTTTTGTTTTATTTTGTTTCTCTCCACACATAGAGACCTGTGGCAAAGACCTCAGGGTGAGTATTCAGCAGGAATTACCCACCTAGGAGCTGATTGGGGTGACTCTCGGGAACCACGAGCCCCTCCTCTTCCCTTCTGAGTTACAGATGGACTCGCGGGCTAGCTTCTCCCACCTGGGTATGTCACCTGCAGTCTCTCCAACAGTAGACAGGCATCCTTCATGGGTATGGTTCACAATGGTCTGGAAGGACACCTTAAGCCAGAAAACCATGGTAGATGCCATCTGGCCTGACCCCATGCTCTTCATCCCGATAGGTGGCAGTCTTCTTCCTTCATCCTTTGTGAACTTACCAAGTGTGAGTTTCCTTCCACAGGTTCCTAGGCCCACCGTGTTCCACACTTGTAACCACAGTGCAAGAGCAACGTTGCTCCCCCGTCTAGTTACATTGAGTCTCCAGCAGACCTTTTGGTACGACCATAAGTTAAAAAAATCATCATTCCTAGTTGCCAAGCCTGGCTTTGCATTCGGTGTGCACCTTCTGCCTCTGGGGGAGGTGGGATGGTGATACTCATGTTGTCCAAGGAGAACCCAAGACCCAGAGAGGTTAGGAACTTGAGCATGCCACACAGCCCTACGAGGCAGGGCCGGGCCTCAACTCCTGCTCTGTCTCCATCCCAAGCCTTGTGCTTTCTATGACATTGAGAGCCTTTTGCTAACAGTAAAATCCGCAAACGTTGTGCAGGTTTTGATGGCGCATGCTATCTTGTCTGCACAATGGTGCCCACCATGGTGGAGGGGACCCCCCCAGGCTTGCTCCCTCATCCTCGGAGCACATATCCAAACCCCACTGGATCTGCAATGGTTCCTCGTCATTTGACAAGAGCACTGCCTCTCCTCTTGGCTAAGCCATATTTCTTCTTTAACATTGCTGACTCCCAGCAAGTAAGTAACATGCTAGGCTTGAGAAATCCCCACTTGCCATATAGTACTTTATCTTCTATAACTTTTTTGGGAATACAACCTGTCATTGGGTCTACAATGATACAGAATCTACTTAAGCAGGGAGGACAGTTGCTTTTTCTGGCGGGACCCGCTGACATCAAATAGGGGCAGAGCCGGAGCTCTTGACAGTACATGCCATCTCTCGGTTGCTCCCAGCCTGCTGGGCGGGACTTTCGCAAGCTCTGGGGAGGCCGCAGCTGCCTTTACAGTTCCTCTCCATCTCCCTCTGCGTTAGTGCCATCCAGTGTTGTCATGTGCTTCTGGTGGGGTGTGGGTGGCCAGGCTCCCACAGATTACAGATTTCCCCAGGAGTGTTCATGAGGCCAGGAAGGGACATAATGGTGAGCAGTTTGGCAACTGCTCTCATCCATGTGGCTCGGTGTACGGGCACAGGTTCCTACTGGCAGCAGGCAAGTGCAGACTTTGAGGTGGGCTATTTTCCAAAGCCGCTTAGAGAGTTAATGTAATAGAAATGATACCCTAGACTAACCACCTAGACTAGATCTATGAAATCTCTTGGGCTTAATAAACTGGCTCGGGACGTCTGCAGGAACGACTGGCTCAAAGTGTGCTGTGGGTTCCACCTCCCACGGCAGATACAGTGGGCAGTGGGCCCAACAGCAGCCAGAACTTGTTTCTCACCGCCCACCAGCAACCCTACTCAACCTCGGGCCAGGCATCTGAAGCACAAGTCTCAGGAGACCACTCCCACGGGGTGGGGATCCTGAGGAAGCCCGCAGCACCCCTCGCATATACCAGGTGTGTGCACCCACCTGACCACCAGGAGCACAGGAGCCCGGTGTGGAGGGGCGCACTGTGTTGCCTTTGTCCCTGTCAAAACTGCATATATGCAAGTCATTTGCACTCTGGAATTGCATGCCCAATTGTGTGGATCGTAGTTTGAAATCCTGCAGCATGCACAAAGGGACAGGTCCACGCTTGTCCCTGTCACCTCTCTGCTGGGCACTGGAGCATCTCCTAAGCCAGGGAGAGTCCTGTGGAACCCGAGTTTCCTGTAGCACAAGCATGTAGTATGCACCATCTCCGTTCAGCCCAAACTCCCCTTTCTACCATCCTCTCATTTATACTGATTGCACACCAACATGCAAATGCAAATGTCATTGTTATGACCATATGACCATCTCTTAGTGGTAATTCCACTCTGATTTAAAATAAGCCCAAAGCCCACCTCTGGATTTTCTGACTTGCTGAGAAAAGTTGGGTCATCTCCTATGTCTTGTTTGGCTCGAGAGGATTGTGCCCATCAGGGGGATGGAGAGAGGAGTGGGCAAGGGGTCAATTTCTCCCACAAAATAGACTCACCGTGGATGCTTCTGTAGATGTGAGAACACAGTGAATATATTCCGAATCACAATAACTCAAGCTCACTGGGTAACTTCTCATGATAGATTTGTATAATCAATACGGGTCTATTTTTATGTCAACTGAACACTGTAGAGCACCTTCCAGTCTTTTTCAAGATTGTTAAATTGAGACAAGTAATTGAACAATTTGTCCTATTTTTATTTAAAAAAAGTGAATGGACTGAAGTGTTAAATGTGAATGTACATTTCTTAACTGCAACTTTTCTACTGAGTGTTTGCACTATACTTTCTGGAGTCTTATTTAACAAAAATAAAGGAAAAATTGCTTGACTAAACTGGCCATTTTAATTGAAAAAACAAATGGTGGTGCATGTTTTAAGACTCCTGGCTATTTTGCATATTGTCTGCACAATCCCCCCACTCAGATTCAACATTAGCTCTTACTGTCTTTATTGTCCTGTATTTTTGCACCTAATTAAGATACTTACTTTATTCAGGTAATGTTTCAAATTTAATATACACTCCCGTTTTCTTTTTTCACAATAACTTCTTGCATTCTACAGTATCCTGAAAGATAACACAACTTCTCCTGTCTTTCAGTTCATTTCGGGACTCTGTGGTAAATTCATTTTACTTCCACCTATAAATTCTTTATTTCATCTCCCTTCTTAAAAGATAAACATGATCTTAGTAGGCAGTTATCAGTTGATAGGTTTTTTTTTTTTCAAAAAGTTGAAAATGGTTGGGCATGGTGGCACACACTTGTAATCCCAGTACTTGGGAGGCTGAGATAGGAGTATTGAGGGTTCATGGCCAACCTTAGCTATTTAGTGAGGCCCTCTGCAACTTAGTGAGGCTCTTATTTCAAAATAAAGAATAAAAAATAGGACTGGGGGTGTAGCTCGGAGGTAGAATGCCCCTGGGTTCCATCCTCAGTACCAAAAAAAAAAAAAAAAGTTGAAAATGCCATCCCACCCAAGTGTAGCTGCATGTCAATGGAAGGCTTCCATTGTTGACGTTGAGAAATCCGTCTATGGAGTTGTTTTTCCTTTGTGTGTTGGCTTAAAGTTCTCCAACAGAAATAGGAACAAGAGAGTATGTGAGAGAGAGACAGGATTTGTTTTAAGGAACGTGTTCACATGGTTGCAGGGCAGGCTGGAGACCAGGGAGGTGCTGAGGCTCCATCTCCAGGCCAAAGGCCAACCAGGAGGTAGAGTTCCTTCTCCTGGGGGATCCCAGTCTTTTCTCTTTAAGACCTTCAACTGACTGGATGAGGTCAACCCACTTTGTGACCGGGTCATCTGCTTTACTGATTACAAACATCAGTCACATCCCAAAACTACCTTCACAGCAACATCTGCAAGGGGTTTAACCATACAGGAACTACAACCCTGCCAAGCTGATGTATGAAATTAACCATCACAGGTGTGATACGCAGTTTTTGTCTTTTAAACTAAAGACTGCCTCTTTAATTCCGAATAAAATCAATTCCCAGTAAAGGGAATTATAAAATAATTATGGAAAGAATGTCCCAATAGATTGTGTGTGTGTGTGTGTGTGTGTGTGTGTGTGTGTGTGTGTGTGTGTGTGAAAGAGAGAAGAGAGAGAGAGAGAGAGAGAGAGAGAGAGAGAGAGAGAGAGAGAGAGAGACACTGGGGATTGAACCCAGGGCACTCTAACTCTGAGTTGTACTTACTTCAGGCCTATCTTTCATTTTTATTTTAAAACAGGATCTTATTAGGATGATGAGAGTCTCATTACTTGCTGAGGCTATCCTCAAACCTGTGATTCTCCCATCTCGGCCTCCCAAATACTGGGATTACAGGTGTGTACCACCACACCTGGCTACTCAAATAGATGTTTTAAAAATCAGAGGGCATATACAGAATTATCAGAGAAATACCACCCACTGAAACAGTCTCAGTCTTTTAGGGTCAATTGTCTTACCAGAAAAGTAGGAATTAGAAAGTGGACGGGTCTTCAAGGCTGTGGAATTAAGATAACACACCAGGAAACAGGAGGTTGAGACGTGAGCTCGGCTTTCCTAAACTATGTAGTCAGCAGAGACACCAAGAAGCTGGGGCCAAACAAGCAGAGGTCAGTAACTAAAACCAAGGCCACGGAGACAGGATGAGAGTCATTAGGGGACTCTTTCAGGAGATCAGAGGCGGATTCCAGGTGGTGGGGGGCAAATACAGGTGTAGGGCAGTCAGCAAAGGAGCTCGCATCTGCCTTCACTTTATTAGTATAGTAATAGATGGTAACGAGTGGTGAGACACTTGAGGGTGGACCTAAAACCCACCTCTACACGCGACCACAGCAAGAGACCAGGTCCCTGCCGAGGCTGTGGATGCCGTCAAAGCTGTACACATTTGCTTTGCTGGAGCTAGCGTGGGATCTCTGTCCCCACCTGCTGTCTCCCTTCGGGCTTCAGCATGGGAATAAAGAGCCTCCATCCTGCCTCAGGTTGAGCTTCTATCTGATTCTTCTGACAGATGGCACGAGAACCCACCGAGCTGGTGACATAACCAGAAAAGACCAACATCAACAGGACTGTTAAAGAAACACAAATTAAAAGCAACATTTGAGCGGGGCATGGTGGTGCGTGCTTGTAATCCCAGTACTTGGGAGGCTGAGACAGGAGGTTCAAAGGTATGAGGACAGCCTCAGCAAGCAATGAGGCTCTCTTCAACCTAGGGAGACTCTGTTTCCAAATAAGGGGGTGTAGCTCAAAGGTAGAGTGCCTCTGGGCTCAATCCCCAGTACCGCGCACACACACACACACACACACACAGAGCAACATCTGAAAGGCAAGTTTGTAAGAGATATTATAATCTCGAATTATGATTTAAGATTATAGCTGGGCATGGTGACACATGACTGTAATCCCAGTACTTGGGAGGCTGAGATGGGAGGATCACAGGTTGCAGACAGCCTCAGTAAGTAGTGAGACTCTCAGCAAGCTAGTGAGTCCCTGTTTCAAAATAAAAATAAAATAGGGCTGGGGATATAGCTCAGAAATAGAATGCCTCTGAGTTTAATCTCTAGTGCCAGAAAAAAATTATAAGATTATAAATTAATCTTAAGATATTATAATAAGAGATATTATAGTCCTGGCAGAGCTATGGCATGATCACACTTGTGCACCTGCTGGTGAGAAGTGTCCTCTGCTTGGTAAATTTCACAGGAACCATGGAGTGTTAATATTCTTTAACATGGCAAAACAATCCCTAGCATCCCAGTGAAATTGGTAGGCAGGAGTACAGATTATTTTTTTGTACAAAGGTTATCACTGTGTCATTTGTGATAAAAAATGAGGAAGAAACTCTGATAGGCAGAATTCTAAAAGCTGCCCCCCAAGATTTCATGCCCCCTAACTGGACTCCGTGAGTGGCACAAGTGAGTCCTGTGATCTGGCATACTGGACCTTCTTGAGCGTGGGAAGCAGAGAATTTTCTCTGGCTGATGCAGAAGGTGCAACTGGAGGGATTTGAAAGATGACAAGTTTTTTTTTTTTTAATTTTTTTTATTTTCGAAGTACTGGGGATTGAACCCAGGGACATTCTACATCTGAGTGACAACCCCCCCCAGTCCTATTTTTTATTCTTTATTTTGAAACAGAGTCTCATTAAGTTGTGGAGGGCCTCACTAAGTAGCTGGGGCTAGCCATGAACCAGGATCCTCCTGTCTCCGCCTCCCAAGTCCTGTGATTACAACAAGCATGAGCCACTACGCCCGGCTGACAAGGTTTTGTCTACCCACCTATGGCTTGGAGGTTGAGGCAGCCATGTGTCTAGGAATGTGGGAGTCCTTTCGGGTTTGAGAGCAGAGCAGCACCCTGCTGCCAGCCATCAAGGGAACAAAGGCTCAGTCCTGCAACCAGGAGGATCTAGATTCTGCTGTCCTGAATGAGCCCCGGGGGTAGATTCCATCCCAGGTCCCTGGGTAAAAAGCTACCACCTTGATCTACCTTCGAGAGGTCCCAGGCAGAGCCGCACTTGAGCTGTCCAGAAGCATGAGATAATAAAGGGATGTGGTTGTGAGCTGCTGAGTTTGTGACCATTTGTTATGCAGTCACAAAGTAAAAAATGCAGTAGAAGTCTGTAATCCCAGTACTTGGGACACTGAGACAGGAGGATCACAGGTTTAAGGCCAGTCTCAGCAACTTAGTGAGGCTCTCAAGCAACTTAGCAAGACCGTGTTTCCAAATAAAAAATAAAATAGGGATGAGAGTGTAGCTCAGAGGTAGAATGACCCTGGGTTCAACCCCTAGTATCTCTCTCTCTCTCTCTCTCTCTCTCTCTCTCTCACACACACACACACACACACACACACACACACACACACACAAATACCAACATACCAGCAGAAACTGATATCCAACAGAAAACAAATACACAAACTAAAGGTCTCTCAGTGAGGCAATTTAAACAGCGATGTAGGCATGTCACATGATGGAAAGTAGTTCCACAAATCACTTCTCTGAAGCACACTCTACGAGGAGGGGAGGGGGGCTCAGGCTTCGTGTGGTGTAAATACAATATTAATTTTAGGGGCAAGAAGTATGTTTCAATAAGGGTTAGAGGAGGAGTAACTTCTCAGAGTCCATGGGCATCTGAAGGGAAATTGCCAGGAAAGACTGACTTTTCTTTTTATGACTGAATTTTCTGCAAAACACATGGGTTCGCAGACATAGCAGGAGTTACAGAGACCGTTTTTATGCTGAAAAATGGTAATTACAGCCATTCTCCCCTCCGAGTGAGCATCACTAGTGCCCTTTGGAGGGCCACAGTTCATCAGTTTACCGCTGGATCCTGCTGGATTTAGGAATCCTGCTCTCTGTCTCACCTGAGCTGGTGACTCTCCTTTCCTTTGTTCCCCAGTCTAGGAATCCTCCAACCTCTGTTCCAGTGTTTTACAACTGCCCCTCCTCCCGAGGACACCGAGTGTCCAGCCATGGAGGATTCTGTTGTACCCATGTGTTAGTTAGGCTTGTGGGTGGCAGCACTGGGTCCTTCTTTGGCCAGCTGCCCAGAGGCATCTTCCAGTGAACAGGACATACAAAGTATCCACACTGTCTTATTGTGAAATACCCCAGAGAACTGCGTAGGTTCCCTCTGGGTAAACCCATACTAATCCCAGAAACGCAACACAAACATCCGGGAAGTCATCTGTCACAAAAACCTTGGTCCCGAGTGCCTACAAGTCCCAATCTCTCAAGAACACATTTCCCCAAACCTTCTCCTGGACTCATTCTGAGTTTGAATTTCATTCTTTGAAAAATGAGAGAGACAATTTGCTTGACTACATGTCTGAAACGACTTGCCTCAAGCACAGACTTTGAGAATAGTTCTCATGAAGTTTATTTTTAATAATAAACATACGAAGGAACTTCTCTGAATCATTTATATCTATATTATGCAGTCCTAGTCAGTTTGTTTTTCTTACTTGAAAACAAAGTTTTATCATTTTTATGTATCCCATAATTTTGTAAACTGCTAATTATAAAAAAAAAGCAAACAATAAACAATTTGAATAGGCAACATAACCAGGAGGTGCTAGTTCAGAAAACTTGCAAATGCTTTAAATACAACACAGTAGCCAGGCATGATGGCGCATGCTTGTAATTCCAGTACTTGGGAGGCTGAAACAGGAGGATCGCAGGTTCATGGCCAGCCTCAGCTACCTAGTGGGGCTCTCTAAAACTCAGTGAGACTCTATTTCATAATAAAGAAAAAAATATGGCTGGGAGGTGTAGCTTGGAGGGAGAATGCCCCTGGGTTCAATCCTCAGTACCACACACACACACACACACACACACACACACACACACACACACGCGCGAGCACACACACACTCAAACATACAACACAACACACTAAATAACTTCTTATCATATAGAGTATCAGATGAAATTTGAAAGTTGTTCCCACTTCAGCTACCAGCCTGCATCTAGTTCTTTTTGTGAGGAACTCCACCATTCATCTCCAAAAAAATGTGGGTGCTTCCATGGAGAATGGATTCTCCATCTCAATCACTTTCCACCGACCCTGTGGCAGGGAGTAAAACATTTCACCGGTTTCTCAAACCCTACAGCCTGGGCCGTGTGTGCCCTTGGAATCTATTATGACCTATTTTTAAACCTTGTCTGAGGTTTCAATGGGGGGTGGGGTGATGGTGGTTGATCCTATCATGGTAATAACCTCCTATCCACACACCTGTGTTTAAGAAAAAAAAAAAAAGCAAAAATTTAAAAATAAATTGTGGGATGCAAACACAAGAATAAAATCTAACTCTGTATTGAAGTGAGTGACCGTGTCCCCGAGGTCTCTGCCACGCTTAGAGATTTGGGGCTCGTGGCAGAAGGAGGCAAGTGCTCTCTAGAGAGGGACTGTGGGGATTTTCCCCTCTACGGACTGGAAAGGAGAATTCGCCACCTCTGGTGCCCAGGAGAGTGCACAGGTGGAGACCTGCTTCTGAGGCTAATCATGCCGTCCCTGCAAAGCGGCTCGACCCTTTCCTGCTAGGACTGAGACCAAAGCCCTGGGCTCCACCCTGTTCCCAGTTTCTTCTACCCCCAGAGAACTCACTAGAAGCCCCTCTTCTACATCTGTGCCAGCTCTGACCCTACTCAAGAAATGACTTTCCCTGTCTCCATAACCTCTGCTGTGAGCCCGGCTGAGCACCAAGCTCACGCTTACCTCAGCTCAACCCGCAGGGGCTTACCCCTGCCAGCTGGGAAGAGACGGAGGCAGCAAGCTGGGGATGTCCCGATGAGGCACGTCACACAACTCGGGCAGCTCGTTTAGACAAGCGTGCAAACCCTTGTGGCTCAGTGTGTCCTGCCGGGTCTGCTCCAGTGCCCTGGGGACGTGTCTGCAATGTGGCAACCTCCCTCTGGTCCCACTTTCTGAAGGCCTGAATGGCTCAGCCCCAAACAGCTGAGGATCCAGTCTTTTTCCTGGGCAGAGGGAGCTGGACCAGGAGCCCACCTCATACATATCGGCCCCGTGCTCTTTAAGTTGCCCAAGGATGGGTTTTTGTCACTTGTCAAATAAGGAAACTGCAGGTCAGAGTAGATAGACGGCCCTGAGGTCAGTGGTTGATGGGGCTCAATCAGGCCAGGTGTCCTCTTCAAGGTACACAGAGCAGAACCTCATCCATTTTATATATGTGTTTTTATTGGTGCTTTGTAATTATACATCACAGTGAGATTGGAAGTGAAATACTCATACACACACAAGCCACTTGGTGTATTTCCCTCTGTCCCTGGTTCCCCACCCTGTTGGCATCTCTGATCTCACTTTTACAGTCTGTGAAGCAAGTTCTGCTTCCACCTCCCCAACGAGGGGCTGCCGGGCTTCAGGCTCAACAATGTCAGGCTGTGGAGTCAGGTTCCTGAATGTTGACGGTCACTGTTCCGGTGCTGCCTGCTCCCTTGACTTGGACGACGAGTTCGTGCTGGACTGCCGCCTCTATCTCCTGAAGCAGGTGGTTCTCCCATTGCCTCACACGCTCCATCTGTGAGGAGACAGACACTGCCCTCCAGAAGAGCCATCTTTACTAGAGAAAGCTTGTACACTGCAGACTGCCCTTAGGGAAAAGATGTATACCCACCAGGCCCAGGGACCCTGGGCCAGATCAGACGCCAGCCAGGCCTCCAGGGCCAGACCCGAGGTGGCCAGTCCCACACAGGTCCCCCTCCCTGTGCCCCACAGTTCCCTTGCATCTTTAGGAAGAGCGTGGCTCCTACGGCACCAGGCGGATGGTGGCTGAATGGGGCCTGCTGCCATCCTGTTCTCAATGGATCCTAATGACTTTCAAGGACAGCAGTGTCCCTCTGGTCAGCAGAGGAAGAGAAACGGCCCCAGAGACAAACCAGCCTCTTGGGTACAAAGCACCTCGCTGGCTGTCTCTGTTTCTGAGGGCTCAAAGACCTGCTAGGGAAGGGGTCAGGGCCACCTCTGAGGACTGCCCCAGGAGTGGCAACAGCCTTCTGCCGAACTGGGAACAGCTCCACGAGCAGGAAGGAGCCAAGACTCAGCGCAGGGCAGCAGCTTCCACTAGAAAGCAGGCAGCACCCACTGTTTTGTACCAGGAATGACAGGCAGGGCCGTGCCTGCCACCAGCCTCCCTGCTGCACACTCAGAGCTCAAGAGGGCTGGTGCCTGGGTCCCTGTGAGCTTGAGACCAAGGACAAGGGGTGGTCAGAGCCACAGCAGGGCTGCGAAGCCATGGCTTACACAGATAGTATGGCCACCAGGTCCCCTCTCAGCATAGGACATCTTGGGACAGGATGGCACTGGGTATTAGAAAGGCAGATGGCCTGGGTGACCTCCCTGCAGCGCTGGGGTGCGGGTCCCTGATGCCTGGCACTAAGGAAACATGAAGGGGGGGTAGTGGGCGTCAAGCTCACTCAGCTTGGCAGCACGTACTCTCCTAATTATCTACAGAGACCTGGAGCTCCCGAGAGGTTAGAAAGGGACAGGGCAAGACCTACCGCAGCCTTCCGATCCGTGGGGCTTCGTCTCCTCCTCTCAACCGTGTCCGGAATCCCAGGCAATTCTGAATTTCCTGGCCAGCTCCTTGTCCCCAGGGCCTCTGGTCTCCACCACTGCTTGGCCATCGAGGTCGACACAGACGGGCCTTTCCCAGGAGCTAGGTGGCCCACGTCGGGCCCCACCTGACCACTGGAGTCCTCAGAGACCCGGATGGTGGAAAGCTTCCTCTTTCTGAAGGAGGCTGCGGAGCTGACCCCTGACAGGTGGGATGCACGGTCTTGGGAGGAGCGTGCAAGTCTAAGGGACCTTCGGAGGTGACTGATTGCTCCTGGGGGTCTTGGGCTCCAGCCCAGCGCAGTCTCCTCAGGGGTGCTGTGTTTGGTGGCCTTCTTCCAGAGTGGCCCCTTTGTCACCAGAGAGGGACTCTTGTCTTCAGAAGAGCTCAGACCAGAAATCTGTAAAGTAAAAACCCAGGTGGTCATCAGACTCCAACCCAGGCACATTATCATCAGAGCACAAGCATCCCGAGAAGCAGACCCAAATGCATCCCCCGAAGGAGGAGGCCGAAGCAGCTGTGGCCGCAGATGGAACCCAACACCAGCGCGTCCTTGTCATTGATGATCACTGTCAACACGGCAGCAATGGCCAGAGGTGGGTTTTCAAGGGTAGGATGCTCAGAAAATCCCCCTCCCCAGGAAAAAGGGAAACTCAGGAAAACATTGCCAATGAAATCACTGTAACGTGTAAACTCAAGACATATAAAGACAGAGCTGTTTACAAACACTGCAGTTTTCCCTGCGTGAACAGATGCAGCGAGTTGGGCCCTGGCGGGGGTTCCAGGTAGATGGTGTATGCTGTATTTGAATGGGATAATATCCCAACCCAAGCACCATGACAGACTGCAGCCATCATTTTGGCCAAGATTTTCCTCCAAGATAAAGTCTAGATTAAAGCTAATCATATTCCAGGATGCACACTCTTATTTCAGATGCTGACAAACTATACAGCTAGCTTCCATATCAGCAGGTTCCACACTGACAGACCCAACCAGTCAGATTGAAAAGATTTACAGAAAATATAGTCTGCATTGAAGATGAACAGACTTCTTTCTTGCCACACCATGCGATATAACAATGACTTCCATGGCAGCATTTGAATTGTATTCAGTATCATAATTTAGAGTTGATTCAAAGCACATGAGTATATATGTGGGTTCTATGTAAACATCACCTCATACTCCATTTTATATAAGGAACTTGCGTATCTATGGATTTTAGCATCCTGGGACCGCTTTCCCAAGAGCAAGCACATTTATGTTCCCCATAAGGTGTGTGTCTCCATGACTGTTCGTGTCAGATGCCCTGGCAGACATCGAGTAATTCACTGTGTTTATTCTTTGGTGTCTTAGATACAGTCACATTCATGCTAATGCATCTTAGTTCATCTTGCCCGATTTACTACCCACAGAAGAAAATTCAAAGTAATACACGTTTCCCATTTGATTTGATCTCATTCTAATGGAACAACTTTCTGTACGTATTTTTTGATAACGAGAGCAATCATTTCCAGTTACAATGTCCACTGCAGGTGATGACACCCCCAAACTGTTAAGGAAGCCATCGTCACTCAGGGTGTAGAAGGAACTGGGAAGACACACTCGTGAAAAGATAAAACACAAATAACTCCCAGGAAAGATAAGCAAGGGCTAAGTTCCTTATTATTTAGGAAAACTGGCAGCCAAACAGACAAATGCACACAGATCCTGAACAGCTCGAGAAACTGGCCCTTCAGCGCACACAAGCTCAAACCTCATTTGTAGTAATAAAAAATGCAGATTGAAATGAAACCAAAACACCATTGGTTTCCATCTGTTAGAATGACAAAAGTCCAAAAGCATGAAAACTTTAGACGAGGTGCTGAGGTACGGTCCTCCACGGAAGGTAATTTGGTAGCATGCAAACACGTGCGGTCCACATCTTGTCTTGACGAGCAATGCTCCTAGATGTTTATTCTACGGAAGGATTTGTGTGCAAAATCATGCGTGTACAAAGTAGTTCATGACATCACTTTTAGAAGATCTAAAGTAGCCCAAATCTTTATTATTGTGAACCCATTAGGTTATTACCAACTTAAGGGAATACTCTATATTTTAAAAAAGAATGCAAATGCTTTTAATATGCTGATAAGATCTGTTTGGAGTAGTTTTTTTTTTCACAAATTGAGGCAAAATGGGAAAGATTCTATCTATCTATCTATCTATCTATCTATCTATCTATCTATCTTCTCATACTGGTGATAGAACCCAGTGGCATCTACCTCTGAGCTACATCCTGGCCCTATTTTATTTTTTATTTTGTGGTTAAGTTGCTGAAGACTTCACTAAGTTGCTGAGTGAGTCTGGATGTACACCTGGGATCCTCCTGCCTCCGCCCCCCAAGTACTGGGATTACAGGTGTGCACCACCATGCAAAAACATTTTTCTCTGATGAAGCCAAGGCACGTGGAGGCTAATGGGGAGCCGAGGGCCACCTGGCTGCTTGCGGGAGAGTTAAGGGTCCTGACCTGACAGCATCTCAGGACCATGTGCAAGGCATGATAGGTACCCACTGGGTTTTAATTTCCGATAGGATTGTTACCTAACTCTGCAAGGCCAGCATTTTATTTTGCATCTAGAGCAGACAGCTGAGGGGTTTTCCTTTTTACCCTGAGGCCCCCTCTGACAGTGCACCCTGGGCCACTGGTTGTCTTGGCCTCCTGGCTTTCCTATAGAGTCTATCACTACCCAGATTCCCCGGGCTTTGCCAGACATGCCGAGAGAGAGGAAGGAGCCTCGGGGCTGGGCAGCACATCCCGTCTGCGCAACCTAGAGCGCAGTAGAGGCCTGCAGCAGCTCCAGGGAGCCTGGGTACTCCTGGGGCCCAACATGCTCTGTTGCCTGGGGCACCCACCCTTGCCTACCTGCTCCCCTGCTATCCCACTCCATCCCGGGCCCCAGCAGCACCCTGCATGCCTACCTGGGTCATGGGCTCCATTCTATCTCCTCCTCACGCCCTTCCTCTAGCAATTGCCCAACCCCAAGAGGCCCAGAGCCAAGATATATCCTTGGTGCGGCATGGTGCCCCCACCTGGGCCCGGGGAAAGCGTGCATTTGCCCAGCTGTGCTAGATCTACCTAATGACCACGTGGTTGTGCCGGGCAGGTTCAGGCTGGTCTCTGTGGCTGTAGGTTTCCACCTGGCTCCCGTGTGCACTGGTGTGCCCGTGGCTTTCTAGAAATCAAGGCCAGCAGGGCACTGTGGGCTCCCCAGCAAGCCCTGCGTGTAGTGCTCGTTCCCTGCTGTCACCCCAACAATGCAAAGGAATGGAGATTATCACCTCCACCAACTCAGCTGAGACCCAAGACAGTTCCACATCTAGGCAAGCCGAGAGCCACCTAGAACTGACGGACAGTCCGTTCCACCACGGAGGACTTCTTACCTTTCTGTCAAGGGGTTCTCAAATTTGAGGTGTTCTGAATCCACAGAGGATTGTTAGAGCCCAGAGTGCTGGGCTAGCCAGACTCGGGCTTGAGCTAAGCTGGGTGGGGACCCATACTGGTATTTCTAATGACTCCCAAGTGACGCCCAGGGCAGGTCCACTTTGGAGCTGCTGCATTAATGAGTGGCAATAAGTGCCACAGAGTAATGGCAATTTACTCCTCGCTAATCTACACTAGTATTGACCTCCTGTGCTAATAGTCGTCTCCTGCCTCACCTTGAACATTTTGGGGGATGGAGCCAAAAGAGAGCCATCAAGAAGCCAGCAACAGCTGATGGAATGAAATAGCTCAATTTGGCAAAGCGGGGTCACTTAAAACCCTATTTGCATAAAGACCAAACATGATTTAAAAAGAAGATGCTAGGAGCAATCAGAAGGAATTATTGGTGTTGGTTTATTCTTAGACATAGTCTCAGCCTCCCAGCAGTCCTGAGAGTAAAGTCGGACTGCCCATTTCAATGAGGGGGGAAGTGGAGCTCAGGGAGGAGGGTGTGCTGCTTAGGGCCACTTTATGGTATTTAGTAGAATCAAGGCAAGAACTAGGATTGTCTAGCTCTAAAACAGAAGTGCCTTTTACCCTTGCTACTCTTTATTATTATTTTAAAAATTATTTTTCTGAACTTTTTTGCTGAGTTGCAGTGTGGTTTTCCTTTCTTTACAAAACGAGGTGGCAGGTGAGAGCCTTCCCAGCTCTGACGAGTCTGCACACGCAGGCACCTAAGCTTGCAGAGAGATCCTGCTGGCTCTCAGGCAGCCCGACAAAGCAGCGACAGTGTGTGCACTGGGCAGATGGCCTTACGGGCACAGTGAGGTGTCAGGCTGAGAGAAGCCCCAAGTCCAAGAGAAGGAGGGGCAGAAGCTGGAGTTTGCAAAGGGGTCACAGGGCTGGCTGGTTCTCACCTTACCAAAGCCTCTGTCCTTTCCACCACCCACGCTTGATTAAGCAACATGGTACCCAGTGCTATAGTAGAGGTGGCCCAGCCTCCTGGGCCCAGTCACTCCCCAGGGAAACTTCTTCTGTCTGTATCCTTGGCTTATATAAGGGCATCAGAGACTCCATGTGGAGATTCTTGGGGTGAGTGTCTTGTGGTGGTGTCACCAAGTCTCCCTCAGCTGCCCCATCCCTCTCTCCTCCCAGCTGCAGTGAGGACTGCTCTGTTTGGTACTTCTGTCAAATGCATCCCTTCACCCCAACTCAGAACCTTCCACCCTTCTCTCTTAGGGGTGCTTTTGAGCAAGTGCAGGACCAGAGGGCTTTGAGAAGCAGTGGCTCTGTGCATCAGAACCCCGGGAATTGTTAAAACAGAGGTCAGATTCCAGGGCCTGAAACCAGCATTTCTACCTAGTTCCCAAGTGACTGGATGCAGGTTCAAACAGCCACACTTCATACCCACAAGAGTGAGCAGGAGGGGACTGGCCAAGGGCAAGGACCAGGGAGCCAGTCTTCCTGCCACCTTCTTAGGGCCTGGCACTTCATTCCTTCCCTCTGTACCAACCTACAACACACCCCTGAAAGCACATGCGTCTGGGGGGCCTGGCTTTACCAGCGACGCTGACATGGAAACCTTGGGCCATCGACAGGGCCTGGATCATTCATTTGACTCCTCCTATGTTTAGAACCTGGGCTTGTTGACGTGACAAGAGCCAGGCTGGTCAGCCATGGGTGTAGTGTAGCAGGAGCTATTTTTTCCAACCTTTCTTGTGGTTTGCAGAGCGGCACCTTCATCTGCCTGGACCTAAAGGCAGCGGCGGCATTTACATCATCCCTTGTGTTGATCACGGGGCACAGGCTGAACATCCTTTTGTGCTTGTCCCTGGGTTAAAAACAACTTCCCTTTGGAGTTTCCCTGCATTGCAGCATTTTTTCCTTTGATCGTTTGACTTTGCCCTTGACTCTTGTATTGTTTTTCAGAGTGTGGGTTGCACAATTTTCCAGCTTGTTGGGGGTGGTGGTGTTAGGCTGCATACTACCAGAAGGACAGAATTCAGAACAGTGGATGACGGAAGTCCCCGCGTGGTTTCATCATCCCAGGGCCCCTCGGGGAGGCCCAGTTTGACAACAGCTCGCGTTTATCCAGTACTTACTCATGCCAGGTGCTCCATCATGTCCATCTTGTCAGGGAGGCTATGTGGAGTATTAGTACGTGGAGATCCAGGGTGAATACACAGCTTGTCTTGCTCCAGTATGGCCACCCTTTTGGGCTCCGATCAGACTCTCAGAGATGAGTTCTTTTGACGCAACAGTCAGCACTTTTCTCTCAAAGTTTCCACAGGAAAAGGCAGAGGTGCTAAGGTTTGGCAAAGATGCTGTGTGCTGTTCGTAAGCATGGCGCCCCCTGGAGTCCACAGTGGGAATGCCACTGTGGTGCATTGAAGAGTGGTTTCCTTTCCTCTGCAGCACAGAGAATTTACAGCTGGGTAAGAGCTGGTGAATCTCTCCAAGCACCTGCCACAATGCTCTTTTATGCCCAGTTGACATAAACAAATCAAATGTCTGGCACTGAAAACCTCATCCCAACTGCCTCACAGAAGCAGGCTACATCAAATGCTTGAGTGGTTTGGCAGGGATCCTACAGGCTCTACTGCTGGTGAAGTGGGGGACTGCACCCCCAGCTGGTGGTGATGAGACCTACTGGCCACGTTGGAGTCTCAGCTTGGCACTAGGTGTATACAGCTAGTGCTTACAAAACACTGGCTTCTTGCTGCACTGGTCATTCCTGGCACTTTTGGTTCTGTGATTCCACAGTTGCTTTTGGGATACCTACTGTATCCTGCTCACACACTGGGCAGAGGGACTACTGTGCACCCGTCCGTCCCTGCCCACCCAGCCTGGCAGGAGACCCAGATACTACACATGCACACGTATACACAAGTAGGTAATGTGGGTTTACTTTAGATCTTCAGCATGACTAACATAATGTGTCACCATGCTTTGGAAACACGCAGGGGCCACCTAAGTCTCTCTGGGATCCAGGGAAAACTGTGTGGAGGAAGAGACATTTAGGGTAGGTGCAGGGAATGCAGAAGGGGTTGATGGGAGACAGGAGTAGCCTCAAAGTGTAACTGAGCCTACGAATGGCCCTGGAGCTCTGGATGGTCCCAGGCTCATTAGAGACACTGCCAAGGTCCCAAGGACCACAGAGGAGCACCCGGGTCATGCAGTAACTCCTGGAAGTGGAGTCCTGAACGAGCACGTTGACCTTGTCTGTCTCCCTGGCTTCTTTTATGTGTCTCCACTGCAGCCACATGGCATTCTCCGTCTCCTAAACACTGTGGACACCATTGCGCATGGCTCCGCACCCCCTTCCGACAGCCCTTTCCTTTATGCGTCCATCCCAAGCTGCATACATTTGCTATAGCATGTTTATTTTTCCCGTCTAGAGCTCTGTCTTGACCACGCTCAGCTTCTGCCCGGACGGCACTCAGAAGGGATGCGGGAAAGAGGGGTCTTGAGCCCCCCCCTAACTCCCCGGGATCTGTCAGTGTTCCTTTCTAGGGCTGTCCGTTCTCAGCCCGTCTACACCCCTGCATAACCCAGTTTCCAGGTGGGGAGAACCACCAGCTACTCCTAGAAAACACCCCACTCCCTCGGCTTCTCCACCCTCACCTGCTCCCACCCTGACCTCTCCATGGCGCCCCATCTTTTGCTGCTAGGAGGAGCTCCACCTGCCCTCCAATGCCAGCTGTGACAGCACCTTGGCCAGAGGTGCTGGGCGAGCCACCTCAGTCACCGCAGGGCGGGCTGCCCTACACCTGCCCCACCGACAGGAGCCATGCCCTCCATTCCACCAGGGCCACTGTCGGGCAGGCAAAAGCTTGGGAAGTCTCAGCGGACAGGACGGAGGGCAGAGTGACTCCGTCTACTGCGCTTGGTCACAGGAGGGGTCAGGACAGTGCTGGAAGAAGGATTCTGGGAGGGGCGCACGAGCCCATGGCCTGGAAAGACGAGAATAAGGGGAGTGGAAGTTCAGGCAAGAGAGAGGAGATGGGCAGAGGCCTGGATGAACAGGTAAATCTGATTATTTTTAATGAAAGGGGAGAGTGGCATTCAAGTTGGAAGATGCACAGGAACCGGATTAGGGTTCCAAGTGGCCGAGTCCCAGTGGTGACCCTGCCAGGGGAGCTGCTCACCCCACAGGACAGAGTATGGCCAGGCGGCCCACACAGGGCCTGCAGGCAGGGAGGGCTGGCTCCATTTGTGTTGACAGAGGATGGGGAGTAATAGCAGGTCCTTCTCCGGACTGGGGGACTGTTTGGTTTGATGTTGCTGTGAGGCAAGCACTGGAAACATTTGGGAAATTGATCTTTGGAAAAAGGAGAAACTTCCTCTACGTGCAGGACATGGGGGGTGTCGGGAGGGAGGGCAGGATGGGCCCTGGGCAAGTACAAGATGGTGTAAACTATCCAGGCACTCGCAAACACCTGGCACATAGTAGGTGGGCCCTGCATATTTGTCAACAGATTTTTTTCATTAAAAAAAAATGTTTCTGATGTGGTTGGTGATAGTAAGTTGAGGAGTCAAAGAGAAAAGAAATCCAGAGCACAAGTTCTTTTAGAAGTGAGAATATTTTAGGGACCTACCTATGCCATTAATTTAAAAAGTTTTAAATTAGATTTAAAATGTTAAAAAGTTAAATGTCAACTTTAAATAAAAATATTAAAAGTATTTGAAATTGTTCATTGGCTCCTTAACCAGGCACTGAACGTTGCTGTATCTATACACAGTCATGAACTTCTAACTGTAATTACTCAGATGAGCTTGTTCTGATTGATGTGTTGGGGCTCTTGCTGTTTATTGATACTTTCCAGGTAGAGGAAAGTCAACTTTGCAAAGCTGAGTCACTTTCCGGAGGTCAGGGAACCAGGGAAGTGTTGAGGAGAGAGTAAGTTAATTTCAATTTGGTTATTCTTTAGCTAGATAACGTAAGAGATAAAGTAAGAACATGTACAAATCCCAAAGATTAAGAAAGGGTAGGGCGATCTCTCCCTTAGCCACCTAAATGTGTACTGTTTCAGTTTCTCATGTATTTTTCTTGAGAGCCCATAAATGTAGAATCACAGATACTTTTATTGTACACTCCACAATAGCCTATTCCTTACTTCCCCATTTTTAATTAGCTTGGAGATTTTGCTTAACTTGAAAAATGACTAATCTTGAGGCTTTTCCTCTGTCAGAAAAGCCAGAGCTGCTCTTTGTCACGAACAGCTGCATGCTCATGTGAAAGGACGCCCCGGGATTTACTTATCCAGCCCCTGGCGATGGATGTCGAGGTTGCACGGAGCACGGCTGGCTTCAGATCAGACTCCATGGCGCATTTCTTCATGGAGCACCAGCCGACACGGAGTGCCAGCCGATCTCACGTCCCTCTGGTCCACTGTCACCACAGAGCCCAGGGCTGGCACACTCCTCTCCCACTGAGGCTTCCGAGCCCTTCCCTCCTTCTCACGTGGCTCCCCCAGTAATGGTCTCAGGGCATGGACATCGTAGTAATGCCAGGAGGCAAGGACAGAGGCAGCTCCCGCCGTCCCTCCGTCCCTTCCGGGTGAATCAAAGAAGGGCGTTCCATGTCACACAATGGGACAAGATTAGTCGGCTTGCATGTGTTACAAGCTTCTGTGTGTGTGGCCCGTGCCTTCCGGCTCCTAACTCCTCTGTGCCTAATCGGGCACCTTCCATCAACCCCCGGCCTGGTGGAATCCTCCTCTTTCCTCAATTCCCAACTCTGGAGCCCGATCTCTAGGCAGAGTTCTGCTGCCAGCTAGCACGGTGCCCGCTGGCTCGCCGCCTGGTCCGCCACACCATTTTTTATTTGTCAGTTCAGGAACCATGCACGGTCACTACCTCATTTCCCTGTACACCTGCTCTGGAGGGGCACCAGAGCTGGTCTACCTGGATGTGCGGATGTCCCTTAGCGATTTAGCAATGCACCTATTGTTGGGGGTACCTTAGCTAAATTTTGAGAAAGATGTTTCCTTAAGACTCAAATATAGTGAGTAGGAACGTGCTGCAGGTGTCAGAGGTGTGAGATGCTGTCCAGGGTGTGCCTCTGTGATTTGACCTGCAATGTCCTTCATTCTGTGGCATCAGTGTCATTCTGGGTAAAGCAAGGGGCTGGACAGGTGATCTCCTAGCCCCTACCTAGGACCTAAGGTACCACTCCTAAAGGACCTGAAGGCAGTGGGCGTGGCGGCGGACGCCTGAGAGGCTGAGGCAGGAGGATCGCAGGTTTGAGGACAGTCTCAGTAATGTAGCAAAACTCTCAGCAACCTGGCAAGAAGCTGTTTCAAAACAAAAAAAATAAAAAAAGGGCTGGGGTGTAGCTCGGAGGTAGAATGCCCTTGAGTTCAATTCCCAGTACAAAACACACACACACACACACACACACACACACACACACACACACACACACAAAACAAAAAACCCCTGAAAGTCAGACCTGGAACCGGGGCTCTGAGCCTATAACTGGACCAGGAGACAAGATGGGGGCAGGTGGGTTAGGACATAAGGGCTGGGGGACCCCAGGGAGACCCAGGGCAGGCCTGGAGCATGGTGACCCCATTACAGTTTTCTTCAGTGCGCCCACAGAGAGGATGCCAGGGAGAGCCCGCATCTCTTAGAGATTCTCCGTTCTGATTTTCTTTAAAGGCATCTGACTTTTTTCTTGTGAGCCAAGAGAATACCCAAGAAAGGCATTTCACCTAAGGAGAAAGGCTTTGCATTTGGTTACTGATAAATATTCGGCCTGGGCCAGAATCACACCCACTCGCCACTCCATCCCCTGGGGCTTGAGAGATCTGAGCCTAACTTGTCCTGGCCTTCCTCACCCTGGGCCTTGGTTTCCCCAAATGAAAACTAGTTGGTCTCGGGCTTTCCCTAGGTTTGATTGAAGATTGCTGGCCGGGAAGAACTTTGATGTCCCTTAAACAAAAACAAGCATCATCCCCCCGCCCCCCTCATGCTCCTTGTCAGAACTGGACTTTAGCTCCAGGCCTGAACCCTTAACACCAGGACAAACATTGTCTGAAACCTGAACATTTTACCCTCCTTCCACCCACGATTTGCGCAGACCTCAGGAGCAAAACAAACTTATTTTGAACACTCACCTCCCAGCACGCCGTGCTGACAATCATTAACCTCCCAGCCCAAGGAGAGCAGCCGGGAGGACTATATAAGGCGCGGGCTGTAGCCCAGTGAGCATCGTCCACTGCCTACTGCCACCTGCTTGCGAACATCCGCCAGTGACCAAGCCAGGCCACCTGCCCAGAGAGCACTGACCACCGTGCTGTGCTGACATCACCTGCCCAGAGAACATCTTCTACTCTCTGCCGCCTGCCCTCGCTTCTCAATGCCCGAGATCTTCTCTGCCGGCGGCTCCTGGCCGCTCCTGCTCCTGCTGGCTCTCCAGGTCGGCGAAGTGGCCAGTGCAGCCCAACCATGGCACTGTGCGCCCTGCTCCGCAGAGAGACTGGCGCTCTGCCCACCCGTGCCCTCCTCGTGCCCGGAGCTTTCCCGGCCCGCCGGCTGCGGCTGCTGCCCGGTGTGCGCCCTGCCGCTTGGCGCCGCCTGTGGCGTGGCCACTGCACGCTGCGCCCGGGGACTCACCTGTCGTGCCCTGCCTGGGGAGCCGCGGCCCCTGCACGCCCTGACCCGCGGTCAGGGTGCGTGTGTGCCAGAGCCTGCTACCACTGCCTTGGGGACTGAGTCCAGCACTGAGGAGGAAGGTACTATAGCCTCTGCCCCTACCCTCTTCCCTGGGGCACAGGGGAGGCCTGAAGTTCCAAAGCCTCCAGCCAGTGGGACAGAAACGCCAGAGTCCTAGAGCGTGGTGAGGAAAGGAGCTTCAGTCTCCCAGGGGAGGCCAGCCATTGCTGGGTCCTGGTGGGAGAGGCGCCAGGGGCAGGGAGAGGCCCAAGAGACACAGCTTAGTGGAGAGTAGGGGACAGCCCACACCTGGCACCCTGGCCGGCTGACCACTTGACACCGGATGGTGCAGGCGATGGGGGGCCTCCCCCGAGCGCCTAGCCCTCCTTCCTGCCTGCCCTGGCAGCCCCAGTGGTTGGAGAATTCATCTGGGAAGGTTCAGGATGGGAATCCTTCCCGCTGGCCCCTCCCGGGCAGCGTGTGGAATGTCCTTTGTAATATACGTCCTGCGGATACAGTATGTGCTGCTTCCCAGTTGTTTACAGAACATAATGTGAAAATTTAGGCTAAAAATTTCACTTCTATTCATTGCCATAGACAAACAATGTTTGATGTGTATGTTGCTCCCTGAGAACTTGACAATCAGGTGGCTTCCTGAATTTAAGTAGTGATTTGTTTGCAGTAGGAAACTTAGGAAATGCCCCTTCCTCTACTCTCGCCTGATGTCTCCCCCTCCGGGCTGGCTGCACATCCTGTGTGGTCTCGGAGGAGTCTTGGAGGAGGCTGCTCTTCTATGGTCTGATAGGAATCTCTATGGGGCCTGATTCTCCCGTGGAGGGAACAGAGTTTTCTCTGCCCCATGGAGCACGTGAAGTGGCGCTGGCTCAATGGTCCTCAAAGGAGGCGGAGTGCCCTGGTGCGGGTCTGCAGAGCCAGCTCTGTGATCCTCTTCGTGCATCCTTGGACTCTGTCTGCTAGGTGTCTTCTTTGGAGGGTGGGTGGCAGAGAAGTCACTTAGCAGGTAGGAATGCAAGGCCCCCCAGAAGAGAAGAGGATAGCAGTGTGGGTCGGGAGAGCGCCACTTCTAACTGAACCCGCCACCAGCACAGGGGGCGTCGCTAAAGTTCTCCTTTTATGGGGTCATTGGCGATCTCTTCCCAGAAACCATTGGCAAAACTCTGGGTGACCCCGAGCACCTTTGCGCTCCACCCTGGTTTTGAGGGACAAGGAGTGACTCTGGGACCAAGGTCAGGTGCTTCCAGAGGCTTATGAGTCTGGGGTGCTTGCTTTCCAGAGGCAAAGGCCCCCGCGTCTCCCGAAAGCGTGCCCCCCGAGAGCGCCGAGATGACTGAGCAGCAGCTGCTGGAGAACTTCCACCTGATGGCCTCCTCCAGCGAGGACCAGCCCATCCTGTGGAATGCCATCAGCACCTACAAAAGCATGCGGGCCCGGGAGGTGGCTGACCTCAAGAAATGGAAGGTGAGGCCCCGCCGCGGGCGTGCTGGTGCTGTGTACCTTCAGACAGCCTGCTCCATGTCTCTGAGCTCATCCCTAAGAGAAGGGTGTCAGACTAGGCAATCTCTAAAGAGCATCGAGCTAAACTATTCTGAGGCTGGGCAAAAGGGCTACTGTTAACTACTCCCACCTCTCGTATCATTTTTGCCTCCTTTAAAAAAACATAAAATTTACTATTTATTTATTTAAAAATTTTTTTTCGGTATTGAGGATTGAACTCAGGGGCAGTCTCCCTCCGAGCTAAACCCCCCAACCCTATTTTTTAGTCTTTATTTTTGAAATAGGGTGTCACTAAGTTGTGGGGGGCCTCACTAAGTAGCTGAGGTTGGCCAAGGACATGGATCCTCCAGTCTCAGCTTCCCAAGTTACTGGGATTACAAGTGTGCACCACCACGCCTGGCTTAAAATTTACTATTCTAACTGCTATAAATATAGCTTTCCATGTCATTAAGTCATTCAGCAACCATCACCAAAATCCATCCCCAGAACCTTTTCTTCCGGTACAGAAGCTCTCACATCTTAATTGACACCTGGTTTTAATCCTACCACTTGAGGGCGACAGAGAACCAGAGTTGGAGTGGTTGAAGTTGGCGGGTGTGCAGCGATCATGTCAGGTCCCCAAACATGCACACCCTTAGAAAAGTGAAACATCTTTTTTTGGACACTTCAGAATTTCACCTGGGAATGAGGACAGACGGAGGAAAATGAATTCTTGTCTCAGATTATCCGGCTGAACGCCTTGCTGCTCCTTGACTCTGTTCATGTCGGAAGAGCTTTGCCGATTAGAGGAAAACTGTCCAAACTCTAGAAGTCTCTGCTCTTCCACTTTCCTCCATAGTAGATGGAGGGTCTGCAATTATTCAGCGGGTGCAAGAGAGGTCGGGAAGAGTTCTGTGGCCTCGGCCAGGCTCTGACCAACATGGGGGATGTCTCCGTGTAGGTGTCTAGAAAGGATGATGTTCCTATCCTTTATCCTAATAGCTTAAGACAGAGACCAAAACCCCTCACCCACGAGTGGGAAAAGGAAACCCAGAGAGGGCACATCCTTTGACCCCCTGGCCGGGTGGCGGGGCTGCGCCTCCTGCCATTCCTCATGGTCTATGCCACGCCTCCTCGTTCCGTCCTCATCTGAGACGATAATTCACTTTCTCTTATATCCATCCTCATGTCACATTATTCCTCCAGGAACCCTGCCAGCGCGAACTTTACAGAGTGCTGGAGAGGTTAGCCAAGGCCCAGCAGAAGGCAGGAGAAGAGATTTACAAGTTTTACTTGCCCAACTGCAATAAGAATGGATTTTATCACAGCAAACAGGTAGGTGGCCTTGTGTTGTGAATGGGTCTCTCTCTGGGCATGGCCATGGCTGCCCCATGTCCCATGTCCCCGCAAAGCCATGCCCTTTCAGAGCGGAGAATGTCCAGTCCCAAATATATATATATATATATATATATATATATATATATATATATATATATATATATATATATATATATATATATATATATATATATCATAACTGGTCTAGTTAAGGAAGGTCTACCCGTGGGAATCAGGAAAAGCTAGTTCTGAGATAGACTGATGAGCAGCTTAGGATCCCACAGCCGGTGGAGGAAGCCCACATTGGGCTTTGTCACCTGGCAGGCAAGGTGTCACCTTGCCTGTCACCTCGCCTCTCATGCTGGAGAAAGGGAAAAACTCAACTTGGGAGAGCAAGTGTCTTTTTGGACATCTTTTACTTTTTCTCCTCCACTCCACCCCATCCCCAACTCTCCCCGCCCTGCCCCACAAAGGGAAATAAGCTCTATAATAAACACTTTTTTATATAATATTATATAAGCACATGTTATATAATAAGCACAATAACTTTTTTGTGACTCGCCAAATAATAAATAAGATCAAACACACCTGGGCAATTTTGCGGAGACTTTAGGACTCAGGGAAGCACCGATCTCTGGATCCTGTTGAGGGAAACTGAGGTCTAGGTGCTGCTTTGCAACAGATGGAGAATAGTGGTGCAGACACAGGATGTGTTGCCTCGGGGCTGCCTCTTTTGGCATAGGGGCCACTGGAGAACACAGTTGTCACACTACCGTGTAACACATGCCTACAGTTGCCATTGCAAATGCCCTCGGCCACTGTCTCTGTTGTGTGCTGAGATCCAGGGGGGCGTGGGCTTTGCTTGTCTTGGCTCCTGGTTAGTTCCGAGGGGCTCTGGCTGCCCTGGGCACGTGCGGGCTGACCTTCCCGTCTTCTTTGCTGCTCCTGACCTTGGTCCTGTCTTTGCAGTGCGAGACATCCCTGGAAGGAGAAGCAGGGCTGTGCTGGTGTGTCTACCCTTGGAGCGGGAAGAGGATCCCTGGGTCTCCGGAAATCAGAGGGGACCCCAACTGCCACCAGTACTTTAATTTACAAAACTGAACATAGATGCAGTCTATGTTCTTTCGCATGAAATATTTAAGTATATAGTATATTTATACTCTAGAACACACACACATTTTTATATATGTGTATATGTATATATATAGGAACTACTTTTTATACTCCACATATTCCTTGATATATAAAGCTGGTTTATATTTATTCACTGTAAGTTTATTTTTCTACACAGTAACTTGTGCTATATTAACTTATATATCACCACACTGTGCATAAATACTTGTATTTCAATTCTTCAAAAGCTCCTGGTTCTGTTTTTAAAGAGCATGGAGTGATGCTGCCTAGAAAACAGAAATAAACACAAGGCAGTGATTTTCTCCAGCAGTTTAAAGGATGACTATTCACCTGTATTTAAGGATAACTTACTCTGCACATCCATGTGGGATGTAAATTTGCAGGGCAAGTTAAATGTTGACTATGTAATCAAGGTTAGGTGCTGTGATATTGCTTCATGTAAAACTGCATTGGATATATTGTTAAACACACATACATATGGAAATATATTTGGAATAAATATTCCTCATGGAAATACTGTTCTGACTGTGTGGTCTTTGATTGAAATAGATCCTCAAATTTGTTTCTGAACTCTCTTCATCTGACAAGAACGTCTTAGCGACACTGTTGCCAGTTTTTTGAAGCCTGGGAATCAGCATCAGCAGGAGACTTGATGAATAAACCAAAGGTGGTGTTTCTGCAAGAGGGAGGGGCCTGGGGTAGTCTAAAGAACGAACACAGGTACACACAGTGCAGAAGACAAAAACCAACCTCCAAAAGGCCACATTCTGTACAGTACACATTTTTATGATGCTAAGAAACAGCTAAAGTCATCTACAATAAAAATGTACTTTGAAAAGTGGATAGAGATGAGTTAAAATTAAATGGAAGTGAAACAATGATTGGCACACTCAATTTAGAATTCTAGTTCTCAGGTCAAATGGTGACGTTATTGAAAAGGATTATCCAAGTAGGCGTGGTGGTGCACACCTGGAACCCCAGTACTTGGGAGGCTGAGACAGGAGTATTGCAGGTTCCAGGAGAGCCTCAGCAACTTAGCAAGACCTTCAGCAACTTGGTGAGACTCAGTTTCAAAATAAGAAATAAAATAGGATTGGGATGTAGCTTGGAGATAAAATGCTCCTGGGTTCAATTCCCAGTACCCAAAAACGAATGAATGAATGAATGAAATGAATGAATAAATAAATAAATAAATAAATAAATAAATAAATAAATAAAGAGTACCAAGTGCAGATCAATAATTAGAGTGAGTTCTAAACCAAAGATTATGATGAATCTTTGCAACTGATTAGAATATGTCAAGAGAGAAGAGGAGAAAAGCTGGAGTCAACAGAGACTTTGAGAAGTTGGTCCTCTGTCCCTGGGGGACTCCAATCTGCTTTCGTCTCCACTGGGCTTCCTGAGCCTCCTCTTCTTTGATCTTCAGCATCTGCCACCTGAATAATTCCAACTCCCTGCTGACTTCCTGGCCTTTACCTTCTTAAATTCATTATAACCTTTGCTTTCAGAGTCCTCTCAAAGCCCATTCCAATGATGTTACTTCCATTGAACACTTTAACAGTTTGAGATATACTTCAAACACCATAAAATCCATCCATTTAAACTGCACAACGCAAAGACTTGATGTGTAGTTACAGATGTGCAACCATCATCACGGGCAATTTTAGAACGTTCCATCACTTCAGTAAGAAACCCTGAGTCCTTGAGCAACCATTCCCCACTCCCCCCACCCCAGTTCTAAGCAATCGACAATCTACTTTCTGCCTCTGTAGATTTCCCTTTTCTATATTTCCTGATGAGTGGAATAATGCAAGGTGTGGTTGTACATGACTGCCTTTTGTCCCTCAGCATTATGTTTCCAAGGTCTACACTGTGCCGTTATCAGTACTGCATTCCTCTTGATGGTCAAATAACATTTCATTGTCTGGAAACCTGGAACCTTTTGTTGATCCAGTTGTCCACTGAGGGGCATTAGAAATATTTATATCTTTTGGTTATTTATGAATGTCCCCATGAACATCTGTGTATGAGAGTTTGCATTGGCACATATTTTCATTTATCTTAAATACATACCTAGAAGTGGCATATGCCTGGGCAGCCACGTAAGTTGGTGATTGCAGGAAGGCAGGCCCAGTGGGCTTTAAGAAGCATCATTGTGTGGCCCTCACTTCTGTGCTGGCCCTGAAGAACCTGCCAAGCTCCTGTCCTGGATTCCAGCTGGCCTGCCTGCTGCAGGGTGCTGTGCACTCTTGCCCCCCACACCCCCGGACTGCGTGTGCCCCTGGGGAGCTCACTCTGGTCCACCTCCCCACATCCTGGCAGCTTTGCATGCACAGCACCCCCAATGGTCCACACCCTCAATTTTCTCAAGATCAGCTCCACAGCTTCATCTTGCACCCCAGACCTCTGAACATCCCCTGAACCAACTTGCTGCTCCCCATAAACAATTCTGTGACTGGGGGCCATTTTACTTGCTTTATCAATGGATCATACATGGTCCTTGATGTGCACTTTGTCCTGTCCTAATGCCCGGGGTGGGTGGGCTCAGTACTTTGTAGTTGCTCTGGGACAAGGAACAATTGTTCCAAGGCTGCAGAGGAGTGACTGAGATCCCAGAGCCCACCCAGCATCTTCTGAGGTAACTATCTCCTTCATATCCCCCCTTCCCCTGGCCAGGCTGGCCGAGGAAAAGGGCCTGGGGCTGATGGAGTGTCTGTCTCACCCCTGATCCTGCATGGCCAGGGAGGCAGCTCAGCAGACAATGCAGGACAGGACCTAGAGATGCAAGGACCAGGAGGTCATGGATGTGCAACTGCTGGCCTGCTCAACCTGCCTCACAAGTGACGTCCAATAACACAACCTCTCCAAAGTAGACATCCTTCTATGTGTGAACGAGTGCTGCACGGATGCCAATGAAGGTCACTGGGACTGCCTTGCTGGACTCTTTTGTTAGAGACAGAGACAGGGAAACATGCTTATGTTTTCTAATATGGCGAGAATATTCTACCCTCTCCGAGTTATTTCCTTCATGACACAAAACCTTGAAGCAGTCAATAACAAGGGGAGAGAGGTGTTTTGTTTTCCTTTTTTTTAGTGGTAAAAACTTTATTTACTATTTATAAATACATTGCAAGACAAACTTTTCAAAAATACTTTTCCACCCAAAAAATTTAATTAAAAAAATAAAGAAAAGCTAATAGGTAGGTAGAATATCTTGAGACCCCCTTGTGTTCTCAAGGAGAGCTCTGTGTAGGGCGCCCACCCTGGCGGCAGAGGCAAGGCTGGACCATCTTCTTGGACCGCTCTGCCAGACCTCTTTTGGTTAGCCTTGGGGGAGAGCAGCCCACCTCTGTACACGAACTCTTCCTCGGTCATGGCAGTGGTTACATTGTCTAGTATCTCTAACATTTTATCTAGGATTATCTAATACAGATCCTATTATATTTGGGCTATGTCATATACAATGTTAACAATGATCAAGAAGGTATCTTCTCTGCATATATGTGTTAATTATAAAGAAAGTATGAGACAGACTCCAAGCGCCACCAACACAGGTGATTCTCTGTGTGTTCCCAGTGTCCTTGATAGGCTTGGCAGCAAGCCATTCATCTTTCGCATTTAGATAGGAGTTTTCTTCTTTATTTTTTTACATTGTGTCTGGGAGGATAAAGGTGAGAGTTGAAGATACATCTATTCTCAAAAATAAACCTTGTTTCTGAGGAGCTGAGCTAGAAAACATTATTTTCTGAAGGCTGCCAATGAATGGTGCCATTTCTGATGCCTTTGAACAGAGGCTGGAGCTTCCCACACCCCCCTGTGCCCAAGGGGCTCTGCCGGAGGCCACTCTGAGCTGTGCCCGGGGCCACCTCTTCAGCAAGCTGCCTGGCAAAAGAGAGTCAGAAATACCTGCCTTTATAGGGTTCCAGAATGCCCTAGAACATTCTTGGTCTTTAAAAACAAAAAACAAAAAACAAGTAAGACTCCACCTTATTCTTTGAAGTAGTTCCCAAGCAGACACACTTACTGGCAGACAGTGAATCATGATCTTCATGGTTCGTGGCCCACCCACCAGAGGGCTGGGATCGTGTTCAGGAGATTGGGGTGAGGGGTTTTCCTACTCTTGATAAGGTCTGTGATCATTCCACAGACGGTGGGGATGAAGCATGTTCTTTACATGAGCGGCCCAGCCGTGGCAGTCTCAGAGTCGGAAGGTGGGCCACCCAAGCAAAGGTGAGCACGGTGTAGACTCCAGGCCGGGAGGTCCGCCACCTCACGCGCTCGCGTATCGACAGCAACAAGGAAATGCAAGCTGTTTTCCGCTGACTACTGGAAAGTGTGGAAAGATGCTCAAGTTTACCATTCAAAAGGAACCATAGGCATTTCAGAAATCAGTCTAAACTTTGGTTTTGTGTGTGTGTGTGTGTGTGTGTGTGTGTGTGTGTGTGTTTAAATCAGTTCACCACAAAAACAAATATAAATCGAGGCTGTAGCCAGCTGCTGATTGTGTCCTTGGCAGGTTTTTTTTGTGCAAAATAAGGCGTCTTTGAGCTCCACGTTAACTAAAACGAAAAAGAAAAAAAATATTTATTAATACAACCACCCAAGAAACCACTAGGGCACAATTCTTGCTCTGGGATCAGCAGGCACAGGCCCTGGTCAAACACTGCTGTGCCAAGGACAGTGAGCTGGGATTTCAATCTATACATTTTAAACAAAGCAAAGAATACTCCAAGTTGCTCTCAGTAGTCTTCATTAAATTAATAAGTAAGACCTTGTTTTGGAAAAAAAAAAGGGGGGGTGTAGCTGAGAGGTAGAGTACCCTTGGATTAATCCCTAGTACCAAAAACAAAAAATAACCCCAAACAACACCCCCCCCCCAACAAGTAAAAGTTACTCTATGATTAGAATTATTTTTTTCAATGGCCAAAGGGGGGGGACTTCTGACTAAAAATGCATTTTTTTTCTGTTTACTAAATTTATCTTGAGACTAAATATATTTATTCCTCTCCCCAATAACTCTCACTTATTAAAAGAAAAAAGAAATCAACTATGATAGCCATCTTCAAAATGATGATTTAAAATTCCATATTAGATATTCTTTCCTAACATTATTTAACCACAAACAGAATGCTTATATTTTTAAGAAAAAAATATAGCCACACCTTTAATTTAGAAACAAGGGTCTTTAACATGTTCTTTCCCTGTGAGGATAAAGTGTCAGACTACCATGTATGGGCTTCGCTTTGAAAAATCTTCACATTGCATGTAAATTAAAGATTGCATGCTGTCAACTACTTAAAATGGAGCACAAGTCAGGCGTGGTGGTGCACACGTGCAATCCCAGTCCTTGGGAGGCTCAGACCATAGGACTGCAGCCTTGAGACCAGCCTCAGAAAGTTAGTGAGACTCTCGGCAACTTAGCAAGAGCCTATTTCAAAAATACAAAATAAAAAAGGGCTGGGGGTGTAGCTCAGAGGCAGAATGCCCTGGGTTCCATTCCCAGAACCAGTAAGTAAGTGAGTAAGTAAATGAATGAATAAATAACTAAGTAAGTAAGTGAATGGGGTGCAGTGTTTCTGGGACCACACTGGTACTGGCCTTTCTCCCTGAGTTTGGTTGGGTTGGGGGCTTCCCTCTCCCTGCGCTTGTTTGAGGGGTCAGCCCCTTACCTTCCTCTTCGGGATGGCTGCTGCGTCTGGGCCAGTAGCTCTGCCCAGCCCTCAACACTCCTCATTGCCCTAGCTCTCAGGTTGAGGGGCCCGCCCAGCCCCAGCCTCACCTGGTGTGGCGGGAGTCTACTGGCTCTGCATGCTGAGGCAGTGCACGTCGTCCTTGCCTTTGGTGTCGTAGCCCGGGAGGGGCTGCCCGTACTTGTCCACGCACCAGCAGAAGCCCCGCTTTCTGCCTTTGGAAGGGCGGCACTGAGAGGTGGAGAGAGGAGACCGAGAGGTGAATACTCCAAGCTCTGGGGGCAAGTGGGGAAGCAGGGCCCGAGGTGTTTTTCCCAGCATGCTCTGGTGACCTGAGCAAGTGCAACAGAAATTTTGGCGAAGGACCCTGAAGACTCACTCGTGTAGGCAGCGTGTGTGTGTGTGTGTGTGTGTGTGTGTGTGTGTGTGTGCACGTGTGCAGTACAACCTCCCCAGGATGGTGCAAGGGCTCAGGATTTTCCTTCTGCCCTGGGGATCTCAGTTGTGTCTTGACAGGGTGCCTCCTTGGCATGTATCTGCTGAATGTATCTGCTGCCTAGGTGACTGGCAGGGATGCTTCTGAGTGATGGCCCATAGAAAATGGCAGCCCAGGAAGAAGGCTGACTCTGACCATGGTCACCGTGGTGCACATAGAACAGGGCTGTTGCAGGACGCGCTGGCTACTGAGACCTTGGTGTGGACTGCCTGATTCCAAAGCCAGCAGAAACCCTGCTACCATGCGCTCCACAACCCACAGAGGCGTCCTTGTTATGGATCGACTTTACCTTCGGCTGGTTTTCCATTTACAACCTGCCCTGGTCAGGAAGGTATCAGATCTGGAGGGGATCAGTGTGGGAACGTATGCCCTCGGGTTAGAAATTTGCCAGAGCAGTTATGCGCAAATGTTACTCTGTGATGCGATACTGGCCAGGGTGTCGAAGCATCCCTTTACAGTTTATCAAGCGCTCCCTATGCTGCTTCCAAGTGAGTAGTTAAAGCAGATGGTGGAAAGTCAGGTTGAGGATTCTGGCTCAACCTTCATTTGGAGCAGCAGTTTAAGGGAGAGGCTGACCCCAAGTCAGGGTTCCAGTAGCACAGGGCTCAGGGTTAGAGCTATGTCCAGAAGAACCCAGCATTGGCCAAGGCTGATTTCTTCCCTGAGCCAACAGAGACAGGGAGAGAGAAAAAAATACATCCAGGGCCTTACTTACCTGCTTCTTCTTATAAAATCCCTTCTTGTCACAGTTTGGGATATGGACCGTCCTAGGACTCAGCATGTTGAAGAACTTGATGTGATTCAGCGTGTCTTCCATTTCTCTACGGCAGGGACCCTGCAGGGCAGGAAGCATCAAAACCACAGGGGCGTGGCTATTGCTTTACAAATCTGTTACATGTCACAGACCCAGACCCATTGCCTATAACTGGCCCCTCCAGTGCCTCTGCCTAAGCAAGAAGGTCTCATGAGGATGCTAACCACTGCTCCCAGTCTCTTTTATCTTCCCCAGAGTGAGATACCGACCTAGCCGGGGTCTAAGAGCAGGGCACAGTGAATAAAATAAAAGCACCTTTATGAGGGTCCCTCTACCTGCAGAGGCCATTAGAGCACACACTTTACCAGTGCCCGTTCAGCCCGAGCCTCCTAAGGCTCTCTGCAATAGAGCAGGGGCAATGTTCTTCACGTAAGGAGGGCCAGGAGGAAGTCGGCATGTGGGAGCTTGCTAGGACACTGGGACTCATCTTCCTGAGTCTTGGTGGCTCTCCCCCTCGTCCCCTTAACAAGAAGAATGGTTCTCACGTATTCTGTCTCCCGCTTGGACTCGGAGGAGAAGTTCTGGGTGTCTGTGCTCTGTGATTCGTACTCAACTTTGTAGCGCTGGCTGTCCTTGGCGTGGCCCTTCTTGATGACGTCCATCTTGGCATGCGGGGGGTGGAACTTGGAGTCAGTCACCCGGTGTGTGCTGGGGATGGCCTGGCTTTCCATGCTCCCTGTGTTTTGGTCCTCCTCGGACTCGCTGGCATTTCCTGGACAGGCACAAGGGAGACAGAGATGTGACCAATTGTTGGCATGGAACAACAGTCTTTTCAAAATCTTGCTGTTGCTGCCAGGTCACAGCTAAATGGCAGTGTTATTCAACAATTAAGAAAAAAAAGTTAAAAAACAAACTTGGTTAAAATTAATATCGTGATTACTTTACCTCAGAAACCACCTGTTTAAAAGTCAACCTGTCCAGTGCCTCTTCTAAGTCGCTGCAACTGGAGAAAGCAGGAAATGCTTGCTATGAAGTGTCCCTCAGGAGTGGAGGAGGCAGTAGGGCTCCATCTGCCCGGCAGGGGGCAGATGTGCACCACAGATGCTGCTCCAGAGCTACCAGAACTCCTGCAGGTGACTCCAAGTGTGGTCCACTCTCCATACTCTCTACAGACCCTGCGCTTGTCCTGGGTGAGTCCCTACCCTGCCCCATCAGCACAGGGGATGCAGAGGGCACCAAAGCCCCACCCATAGTACAGATCAGATTTCAAATGCCAAAGAATGTTCACTCCAAGCAAGGGTGACATGGGAGGAGAAAGCCCCCTCTTATAGAAGCCCCCTTCATAATCAAAAGTGCTAATGAAGAAAGCCCAATAATGCATGTGGGTGCTAGAATGTTACAGTCTAACTGGGAGTTCAAGTACATGACTAAACTTGTGGCTGAACCTGTGTGCACCCTCCACCCCTTTTCTAGGAATGGACTTGGAGTAGCTTTGAGACCCTGTGCCAAGTGCAGTGTCCAGCTCTGTTCTCAAAGGGCTTTGGCTTCATAGCAGGTGACTGTCACGGGATTCCTTTACCCTCACAAAGAGGGCCCTAGCAGGGGCTCTGGCCAGCTCTGAATCTCCTCTGGCTGTGAAGCCTTTGGCTCCAGTGGGAGTAGACCTGTGTCTTTCTTAATTCCTGGGTTCATGCTTGGTGGTGGCGGCCAGCTCACATGGAATCCTCTTTGGCCTCTGGTCCTTAGCCAGGAGGAGCAAGTGCTTTCCTCCCTGAAAGCTACCAGGAGGCTGTAAGCACTGGCCTGCAGGGACTCTTGCATCTCCTGGAAGCACCCACCTGCAGGCTCACTCATGGGGAGAGGATGGGGAAGCCCTCCCCTCCCTGGGTCTCGGTTTCTCACCTGCCACACAGCTACTGGAGGAGCTGGCAGCACAAATGCCCAGGGCTTGGCTCAGCACCTGACAGAGAAGGTCCATAATCGACCAATTTGGTTTCAATGTCCCTTTTTAAGTTTTTCCTTCTTCAAGGCAGTACTGAGACAACAAAGATGTTAAGAATGTGTGAGTAAACATACTTGCGCTTCTTTTCTAAGAACCCTGAGTAATTTCTCAAACTTCCTTGGTTTCTTTCTAATGCTTGGACTGCTGAAGAGAAAAAAAAAGGGTTCTAGTAAAGCAACAGAGAACTGTGATTTCCGACTGTCGTAGAACTTGATTGATTTTCTTTTTCCCCAAAGGGATTTTAGAAGTCACTGAGATCTTTTCATAATCTTGTAAGAGCCCATTACTGACCAATAGCGGTATACTACAAAGGTGACGATCATGATTATTAACGCCTAATTGAAAAGAATGTTTACCAGCGCTTCGAAGATCACTTTTTGAATAGCTGCAAATGCACTCGAACAGTGAAGTCCACACACAACTTGGAGAGAAGAGTTTCCAGTGACTTTTAACAGTTGACTGGAGCCAGTGAGACCACTGGAGTCTCGCCTCTCCACCAGTCTGGTGTTTCTTAGGGACGAATGCAGCCAGTCTTGTCTAATGAAGAAATGGCCTCACCCTAGCGACGACTCAGCAGCTACAGAGGCTCTAACGGGACCGTCCATCCTGCTAGCCCTGGGTGGGGAGCTTGCCCAGCACCAGCTGTCTGGGGTGATGGGGAGGGGGCTGGGGTGGGAGAATTCTCCCAGCCTTCAGCTGTGGTGGCAAGAACTTGCCTCACATAGCTAATGGAGACTGGCTAAGCATGCTTGAAATTTACAACAGCTGCCAAACCCATCTCAACTTCTGTGAGTGAACAATGTGAAGTCCTTAGGGTGGCTGCCTGTCTGATAGTGGCTGAGCTAGGAAGAAGGGCAACTCTCTTAAACGTTTGGACCCCTCCCCATTTTTTCCAGCTCTCTTCAATGGTACCTCACCCCCTCCACTTGAGATTAAGCCTGAGAACTGCTTTCAACTCCCTTCCTGTTACTGAAGTCCTGCACTTGGCGGTTTGCCTCCTCTCCTCCTCCCCTACCCGCAGGTGCCCGCCGGTGGGACTCGGGGTACAAATCGCAGTGGTACCCAAGGTGGCCAACAGGGTTCAAACCCACCATTGCTGCCCTTGGGCGGCTTTGAGAAGTTACTTTGTTTTGAATCTCAGACTTTTCCATCTGCAAAGACACCAGCGCCCAGAGCCCACCACATTTTGAACACACGGGACGGGACGTTGCTTTCCAAACCAAAGACTGCAGATGTTAGTCTTTTTGAAGATAGTTACCATTTCCTGCCCACATGCCTGCCCACCTCCCCGGGTCCAAATCCGCCCCTGTACCCACGCCTCCCCGGGATCCACAAGCTCCCTCCTAACTTGAGAAGGGAAGAGTTCCAGAGTTGTTCTGTACATCTGACACCCGCGTCCCGTACTCTGTGTTCAGGATCTTTCCACTGACGGCCAACTGCGGTCTCCACTCTGCCCGCCACTTAAAAAGCTCCTGCCCATTTTCACTGAAAGCGCTTTGCAGTTTGCAAGAGCTCCGCACTCAGAGAGCCAAGAAAGGTCGAGGTTGGCTGCAGAGGCTTTTGCCGCCCGGGGCCTCAGTTTCCCCACTACAACCTTCCGGAGGAGAAGTGCCGGGTCTCCCGCAGCGGCGCTCCCCCCTTCCCCGGCAGTTCTGGTGGGGGCCCCGGCTCTTGCGCGCCGGGCGCGGGCAGCTCACCTGGAGCAGATGGTGCGGGCAGCAGGTAGGCGGGGAGGCGGTCAGCAGCACTGGCGTTGACACAGAACCCACGGCCGTCCAGCAGCGCATGCAGCGGGCGCGGGTCGCCGGGCTGTGGCTGGCAGCTGAGCCCCGAGCCGCAGCGCTCGGTGTAGACGCCGCACCGCTGGCCCTCGCGCAGCGCACACGTCAGGCAGCAGCCGCAGCCGGGCTCCCGGACCAGCTCGGTGCACGCGGGCGAAGTGGGCGGAGGCGCGCACTGGGCCAGAGCACGCGCGTCGCACGGCTCGCAGCGCACGACGGGGCCCGCGCCCACCGCGCCCGCGCCGGCCCGCGCCCCCAGTGGCCCGCGGAGCAGCGCCAGGGCTGTCAGCACAGCCGCCCAGAACGCGGGGCGCGCTCGGTGCATGGCGCCCCCGCCGAGGGCTGGAGCACGCGGGGACCGGGCGATGGCACGCGGTGCGAGGCAGCGAGATCGACTCGGGCAACGGCACGTCTCCAACACCTAGCCGCCGCGCTCGCATCTGGGCAGCCTGGGCGCGTCAGCCGCTATATAGAAGCTGGGGTGGCCGAGGACACGCCCCGGAACGGCGCGCCCAGGACGGGGGGGCGGGCCGGCGCAGGCAGGACTCCGGGGGCCCCCCCGGCCTCGCCTTGTGCAGCCGGGGCTGCTTTACAGGGGCACCTGCTCCCGGCGCGCACGGGACCCGGCACCCCCGGCTACCTCGATGCCTCTGATCAGCCCAGACATTCCCAGCCACCTTGGCGCCCCTGACCTCCCCGCCGCCGCCTTTCCCCCTCCACGTCCGGGTTGAGGTCGTCCTGCCCGGAGCAGATGTCGGGGGAAACTGGCCTGCGCCACTCTTCATTCGAGTGTACTTTGCAAATCTTTGTAAGATTTAACTCCTCATGTAGTGCCCGTTGGAGGATACTCGATTCACATGGAGATCTGTGGGAGCCAGGACACTCCAGGGCTTAATCTGCACCCGCTGGGCCATTCAAACCCCCCGGGACCCACAATTATGCTTCTGCATAAGCGCACAGGGAGACTTTAGCGGGTTTACAGGTTTGCTTCTCAAAGCTACTTTACACTGATACTTTGCCGCAGGTCTCCAGTCAGCAGAGTGGGGTGGCAGCAAATTCGTCCTTTAAAGCAAAGCTTTTCTGAGATTTAAAATCCCAATAGTTCTTCTTGTTCTAGATATTCGCTCTAGTTATGTTTTCAAATATAACTTACATCTGCGACAAAACAATAAAGACACTAAAGTGGGCATTGCTGGAGCACAATTAATAATCAATTACTCCTTAAAGCTGGTGATCTTCCCAATCATTTTTTGAAGGCCTTCTTGTCTCCCTGTGCTAAGTGCTTGCCGGGCTGTTCAAATGGACACTGGGGTTCTCGCTAATCTGTGCGACCGGAGCACTTTGCAATAGACTTTAAATTTGGGGCGTCATTGCGTTGAGTGAGTAGCTCGGGTCTGCCTCCTCGGGTGCGCGGGTCTGTCCACTGCTGTCTATACGCTTCTTCCCCAAGTGACCGACAGAGGACGCTAGTTGTCCAGGATTGGACTGAAAAACTTTTCGCGACTTTTTTTTTTTTTAAACAGTTTATGCGTGAACAGTCGGAGCCCGTGAGACCACCGCGGGAGGAGACCTTCCTGGCCGTGATGGACATCGGAAGCTTCGGAGGTGGATGGCTGTCTTGGAGGAGACCCAAGCAATTCATGGCGGAAACGGCAAATCAGGACCTCCTTCCCTTCCCCCTCTGAGGCAGCTTCTGGCGAAGTTAGCATTCATCTGTCTCTGACTCTGGCTCTATGTACACATTTATCTTTGTCTTATAAATATACCTCCTCCTTCTTTTAGGATGGGAACACCAATTTAGTTCTCCCTTTCTTGTGGCAAATAAACAGATAATATGCTCTAATTGGGCCTTGGAAAAAGACCAAGGACAAGAAGTATGCAGGGTCCTGGCCTGGCGGCAGCCAGTACACAACGCCCTCATTGTCTTACTAGCTTTTCTCCTGCCGTGCTCAGCTGCGGAGTCGACCCTGTTTAAAATAAACTGTGCTGCAATTGTCACTTGATGTTTCCTTTCTCCTGTGTCGCCTCCTTGTAGCTGCATAGTATCTGCTTCTACACCCAAGAATAGGGTCTGATTTCATTGGAAAATTAAAGGAAACAAAACAAATCCCTCAGCGTTCCGTTTGTTCCTTAAATAACCACAGAGACCTTGACTCCGGAATTGGAGTCGGCTTCTGTATCAAAAAAGATGCTCAAGGGCCCGGGCCTGCCTCCTGTGTAGTACAATGTTATACATGAAACCGATTTGATCACTGGTCAATGTAGCATTTTACCTAGGTTTATCATCTGGCTAGTGGGGGGGGTGCTCAGAGGAATGTCTTTTTTGGAAAGGATAAAAATAAATCTATGCTCTTGGTTCTCCATTTTTAAGGAAGGGGAGGCCTGCTGCTGAGGCATGGTGCTCATTCCGAGCCCAGCTCCTAGGGGGCGCCAAAGTGCCAGGCATCTGGCACCTGCAGGAGACTGCAAAAAGGAACACATTGCAACTTTCAAAATATATATATATTCCTATAACTATGTTTTATATAGATTGTCATCATCTTTCTCATGAAAGCTTGCAACAGCAGAGTAAATCTGCAGGCAGTGACGTGAGGAGAATTGTATTTTAATATTTAGCCATTTTTTATTTGACAAACTGGAGGGGACCCCCCCCCCCAGATGTAATTGTTGTGGGAGGAATTTGGATGGGATAAAACTTAATTTTATGACATGCTAGTTAATTTTGTCAAACTTTCAATTAGTCTGGTGCTTGTGGTTATGAACATAATCTAGAGGGTTTAGTGGGAAAGATGTTTTTCTCCCTATTGAAGGTACTTAGCATACAATTTTTAAAATTGTGAAATGGTATATGACCATCAGAGTAACAGTCAGGAGGTTTCTCTTTGCACTAAACCGACCTCCTGATTGCTGCTCTGCACTAACCCTACCCAGTCGACCTGATTATAATTAGTGATTCCTGGAGCCAGCCTGCTTATCTTACTCAGCTGACATAAGCCTCTCATTTCTCTGAGCTCATTCGGCTGTGGATGGGCTCCTCATCACGGATACCAGCCTCATTTTTTTTCTCTTTTGCTCAGGCCCTGGCTGGACAAGCAACCCAGAGGTCTTAGTCCTTAGACACTGTGGAAGCAAGCACTACAGCTGTCATGCTTACAGACCACTAAGAGACTCAGAATAGAAAGGTCCAAGCTCCTACAGGCAAGCAATATGGGAGATCCAATTTCCAGGACCGAGCATAACCTGCCTAAGGTTTGAGAATTCCCTGAGGCTAGGTGTGGGTGGGGGCTGGGTGCCCCTGTCATTGGAGCACCAGCTGGCTGAGACTCTCAGAGTTACATATTCCAGGCTTGGAGATACTTTAGGGACCATCAGCTGCCAACATCACTGCTGCTAACAGCACTGCAAATGACTGTTGGCCACAACTGGCAAACCAAAGCCTTCATGTGCCAGCCACAGGCTTTCACAGGCTGTCCAGAGACTTCCCAGAGACCACACTGCGGTAGCCAGTGTCACCACAGGAGAGCAGAGTTGCCAGGTACATTCATAATCCAGCAGAGGGATGGGAAGTCTGCCCCTGTGGTCAAAGCTTGAGCGTGGTGGTGGCATTGGAATTGGGTCTCAAGTGATGAGGGAGGCAGGCAGGAGGAGGAGAGTGTGCAGGTGAATCCAAGGGAATTGGCTCTGTGGGCTGGGAGAATGGGAAGGTTGGCTCAGAAGGAACAGAGCTGGTGTTGGCTTGTGGGTTTGGGGAAAGGTGGAATTCTGAGTTGTGGAGGTGAAGAGAAAGTAACTGGGTAATGTGGACTGGGGGAGGGGACACAGTGGCAGTTTGACATCTAGAGCTCGGGGCTGCTTGGGATTGGTGCCGTTTGGTTGTGCAACAGTTTGGCCATGGACAGGCTTCCGGAGAAAGGACTTGGACATGTTTACAACAGAAGACAGACCTTCCTGGGACCCCAACCTCTCTCAGTACAGTAAAGTCTCCTTATAGCCTTTTTTCTCCAATAGTGCTGTGTATCTACCTGGGCACCCACACATGTAGCTATGTTGCCAGTAATTTACGTGGCAAGAACTATTTCTCTGTCTACTGGTCGTTCAGACAGAGGTGATTCCGTCTGTTTCCTTTCTCACATCCACCTGTTTGTCAAAGTCAAAACTTTAGGAACATGGTAGGCCTGAGTCTATTCTACTGGTTTGCTCAGTTTTCCTCATCCTGGTTTTCTGACATGAAGCAGGCTCTGCACCTTGATTATAGGACCACGTAGGGGCTAGTGCATGGGAGGCCAAAGGTCATTCTGTGTTCACCTTGTCACCTGGGCACATCTTAAATGAGAGGTTTTATTCTCAAATGGATCCTAGCACACAGTCCACATATCTCCTAGATGTCTTGTCTCCTCAGTTCAAAGTCAACGTGCTTCCTGTTGATGCTACCTGCAATCAGGATAGGTAGTCTTCAAACCGACCATGTGTATGATAGCTCCTTTCCCTCACCAGTAGGGTCTTAGAAACAAGGGGGTTTGGGGGCACTTTGCATTCGGCTTACTTGCCTCTGGCACCACTGTCAACCGGTGTCACCCCTTAGCAGCTATCTGCCTACCAACTCTAGCTCTTTGTCCAGCTTCTGAAGGCCAACTGGGGAAGGGGAGATTCCTATAGTCCTTCTCTCCTGTCAGGAGGGGGCTGGGGTGCTGCTATTAATCCCTTTCACTTGGAGATGCAGGTTATCCCTCTTGGTCCTTCGCTGGGGTTTTCTAGAGCATAATCCACAGATTCCATGGTACCTCACTCATTTGATAGGCTGGTAGATAGATAGGTTTTTCTTTTTTATTTAGGTATAGTAACATACAATAGACCACAGAGACGATCTGTGCAAGACTGTGTGTGCATATATATAGCACCATAAAATGTACATTTCCATCACTCTCAGCTTTTTCTTGACCCTTTTAATCTTGAGCTTTCCTTCCCTCCTTTTTCATCATCCGGCAAGGGCTGGTCTCCCTTCTGATACTCCAGATTACTCTGCCCCTGGCACCACTGTGATTGGATGTTAAATATTGCCAAACCATTTTTTTTCTCTGCGCCAACGAATATGATCATATGTTTTTCTTTAATTTCTTAGCATAATGACATTGATTTATATTTTTCTTTCATTTCTTAATATAAATGACATCGATTTATTCATTGATTTTTGTTTTTCTTTCATTTCTTAAAATAAATGACATTGCTTTATTTTAGAAAATTGAATTGGGCTTACACTTATGGGATTCAGCCTTTGCTCATGGTGGATTAAACTATTCACATATTGCTATATTGGATTTGCTAAGAATTTGTTGAGGATTTTTGTGTCTATATTCATGGGGGATATTGGCATATATTTTCTTTTCTAGCTTGATTATAAGGTTGATCCTAGACTCAAAATTAAATAGGATGTATGTTATCTTTTTTTTTCTAGAGGAAAATGTAAATAAATTATGTAATTTCTTCTGGGTTTGTTGGAATTCACTAGTGAAAATTAACCTGAAGATTTTTTGGAAGATTTTAAATTATTAATTCCATTTCCAAAACAGTGATAGTAACATTGGGTTTTCTATTTCATCTTGGGTGAGTTACAGTATTTTGATACCATTTCTGTCACACTTCATTTATCCTGTTCCAGGCTTCCCTCTGACGTATTTCCCTCCTGTTCAGAGAGCTTCTTTATGCAATCTTTAAAGCACATGTGTTGACAAAAATTCGCTTTGTTTTCCTACACCTGAGAAGGTCCTTATTTGACTCTCACTCTTCAATAACCCTTTGCTGGGTATAGAATTCTGGGTTGACGTCTATTTTCCTTTAACACTTAAAAAATAGCCTTCCAGTTCCTTCTGTCCTCCATTATTCTGATGAGAAATCTGTAATCATTCCTGTCTTTGTTCTTTATGAAATGAATTATTTGCAGTGATCATGTGAAATACATCCTTTTCCTGTGCTTTCACGGGTTGCCATTATTTTTAGTTTTCAGTAGTTTGTTTATGATGTGTATGACCATGAAATTCTTTCGAGTTTTTCTTCTTTGGATATTTTTGAGCTTCTTTCATATTCAAATCGATGACTTTAGTCAGATTTGGGACATTTCTAGAAGACCATATTTTTTCAAATATTTTTTATAATTCACATTCCTCCTATCCTCTGGAGAATGTTAGACCTTTTGCATCACCTATATGTCTCGGAAGCTCCATCAACATTTCCTTCATCTCTCCCTCTTCTTTCTGGTTAAATAATATATATTTATTTATCATCTAGTTTATTGACTGCTTCCATGTGCATCTCCCCTCTGCTAGCTAAGCATATCCAGACAACTTTAAAATTTTTGGTTATTATATTTATTTCAGTTCTAAAATTTCCTCTTGGCTGTTCTTTATCATTTCTATTGATTTTTTGAAGCTAGTTTTCTATTTTTTTTTTTTTTTTTTTTTTTTTTT